>LPNX011107171.1:0-25000 GCA_001517045.1 Pseudotsuga menziesii
TTTTTGTTTCAGTTTATCTTTATTTAATTCATACACATCATTGAACTGCTACTAAGGATTCCAGATTCCTTAGTAGGTGCTCATCAGCACAAGCTAGGGTTTTCACCCTAGCTACACCTGCCATTTACATATCATGTATCTCTGCAAAGAAGAATGCATTATTCCTTCCCCTAACGTGTGCAGTCGGGACAGAGAACTTGGTACTAGAAGAATGCATTATTCCTTCCACCTAACGTGTGCCTGTGCACTTTGGACGTAGAACATGGTAATTGTGTATATATTTGAATTTGGTATAAGTTTTTTTTGTTTTTTTGTTTGGTATATTGCGAGAAACTTAAGATGTGGTAGTTTGGACATAGAACTTGGTACTAGTGTGTATATTTAATTTAGAATTAATTGTTTTTTATTTTATTTATATAAAGTTAAAAACTTAAAATTGAAGTACTTTATATTATATTTAAAAAAAATATTATTTCCATTTAATTATAATATTTTTTTTAATATATTATAATATGATAATAGAAATAAGTAATAGTAAATTTTTTTAATTCTATGTTTTATATATATTATTTTTAGATTCCTATTTTTTAAAGATGTTTTTTAACACTTTAATTTGTACAACGGAGAAGGTACCAACTTAAAGAATTGGGATTTATAACATAAAGGAACATAATACAACTAATTAACTTAGAAATTAACTTTATGGATTTGATTGAAAAATCATAAACATTTAATGCAACAATTTATTAAAAAATAATAAATAAAATTAAGTCGAAATTGAGAACTTTTATAATTTATTTAAAAATTTATCAATCAATACTAATATAAGTTTAAAAATAAAATAATATTTAGTTGAGAAAATCAAAATATTTCAATTTATTGAAAAGTTCATCAATAAACCTAATTTAACAATTATTAAAAATATAATTAACAATCTATTAGTTAGCCTTGTTGATTTTGAAATGTAATAAACATTTAAAGCGTAAATTTTAAAAGCAAACAATTTAGTGCCTCACCTGGGAGGGAAATCCTGTAGCAACCCTTAGTTGTGGACGGGTTGAATGTCCATATGTGAACCTTGTGGCAGTTCTTTGTACTATCCCGGAAGGGGCTATTTGAAGGGCAAGAGCTATCCATTGAGCTGTAAAGCATTTAATGTGGCTGTAGCAAGCCTCGTTAGATCTTCACTGGTTCGAGATCCAATGGTCGGCAAGCCTACTACAACAGCATTAAATGCTCTGCAGCTCAATGGATAGCTCTTGCCCATTTAAAGCACTTGTGCATTAGCAGTTGTTGTATTCTACCTTTCCAATAAAAAAGAATAATTTAATAATTTTGAAAATTTCAAACGATTAATTTTTGTGCATTTTTAAAGCAGTTAAAACACTTGTGCATTCACAGTTGTTGTATTCTATGTTTCCAATAAAGAAAAAATAATTTAATAATTTTGAAAATTTCAAACGATTATTATTTGTAAATTCTTAATGAAATAACTAATCAAAGGAAATTAAAAATCAATATGATGAGTTTAAAATTAGAGATCCTAAGCAATGTCATAGGCTATGTACTATTTTATTTTTTTTTAAATTATATTTATTGACTTTAAAATAACATACAAGTAAAAGGCCTACTACTACCCGTATTAAAATGCAATACGCGAAAGCACTAGACCAAAATTTCATTCAAAGCGCTACTGCTAGTAGTATTAAACAATATGTCAAAATAACACATGACAAGGCATTATACACTGCTGGTATATACCACATCCTAACACATTATTCGCCAGTGACTTCTTTCATATATTTTAATAAGTAAGATATATAAATAACATGGTTTGAAGCAGTTGTGCATAAGCAGCGCCTAAATGCATGGGCAAACACGTGGACGATCGAATACTTTTCTAGATAAAATGTAAAGTCGTCAAAATTTAGGATTACGTTTCTAGATAAAGAAGATCTTAATCATTTTTAATGTTTCAAAGGACTCATGTTCTACCTTTCCGATAAATAAAGAATCACTAATCAAAGGAAATTAAAATTCAATGTGATGACTTTAAAATCATAGTTTCGAAGCAATGTGATAGGCTATGTACTATTTATTTATTTTATTTTAAATTATATTTATTGACATTATAATAACATACCAGCCAAAGGTTTACGGCTAGGAGTATTAAATTACAATATGCCAAAAAAAATCAATTTTACTTGATATATATATACACATACTATCGTTTGAAATTAATTACTTATCATTTATTTTGATAAATGAAAATTAAAAAAATAGAACATTAAAAAATTGGAACATTAATCAATTTGCATGATTATAAGGCGGAATAAAAGAAAAGTTACATTATGGTTGATTTAAAAGGTGAATAATAAGTGATATAATTATTATATTAAATCATCAAAATTATTAAGATTATGGAGATTAACATTTGTTTTAAACAAATGTATTATGAAATGAATTTTTTTGGAAATCTATATTGGTATCTATATATGTTATTAACAGTTTTGAGTTAACTTTACTTGATCACATAAATATACTTTTTATTTACTTGATTACAAAAATATACTTTTTCTTCGTATTACTTTAGCATTGAATTCCATTTCACTTCTTCTTTATAATACTTGAGATTTGAATTCCACTTCTTTATAATATTTGAGCTTTGAATTCCACTCCACTTCTTCTTTACCATCTATGTTTTTTCATGTATGGACAATAATGAAACAAGCGTACTTTTAAGATTGATTAAAATTCAACTTCATTTATTTTATTATTAGATATAACTATTAGATTATTAGATCCAAGTATGAACTTAACTCCATTCATGATAGAACTATTTGCTTGACTTCAACTCCAATCATGACTTTTAATTTTACTATTACATACAACTATTAGCTTAACTCCAATGATTCTAAAACTATTAGCTTAACTTCAACTTTAATAGGAGTAATATTTGATAGCTAGTAAGTTAATTATTAGAAAACTATTAACTTAACTTTAATAGTGAGAAAACTATTAAATTAAATTAAGATGAAAGTTATAATAATGAAAATGTATGTAAAGAACCTAATTTCTAAATTATTTACCATAAATAAATATAGATTTGTCTATATCCATTCTATTTAGTTTTTAACTTATGTTTATTATAGTCGAAAGAGTAAAATTTAACTTTACAATTTCTATTTATATTTTTCATAGTGTGAAGGGTAACAATTTAACCGTACAATTTCTATGTCAATTTGGATTTTGTAGTGTTGTTAAACTTGGTTCCCAATGTTATAATAGGCAAATGAATTACTTAGCTTGTTAGCTGTTTTTAATTTCATTTCAGTTTGTTCTAGGCACAACTACATAAACATTCGCTTGATTGAAGGGATAACCATATGGTTCAAAGGTTAGCAGGTTCAACGTTGACATTTAAAACATATTTAATATGTTAACATTTAAAACAGATTTAAGCTTCAGTTGATAGGTGTACATTTATTAGAATTATTCCCTTTATGGAGTCACTGATGAGTTTTACTCCATAATTAATAACCAGTGCATTACAAATCCTAACCTCATGGCTGCCTTGGCAATGTAATGGTTCAACTGGGTTTTTCAACAAACTTCACATTTTAGAGATGGTCTGGTTCTAAAATTTGGGAAGTCAGTCCATTTGCTAGTTCCTGAGCATTTATTGTACATTTCTTGTACTTAACAACTCCTCCACTAAGGTAAATCTTTTTCCCTCTTTTCATTTATTCATTCTTGAAAGAGTCACTAAACATCAACAGAATAAGAGATCTCAGATGAAATCCATTGCCTAATTTGCTGAGATTGGGTTCTATTTATAGGTAAAAATATTACATCTCGAGAGACTATGTATAGAACTCTCTTCTAGGGAGATATTCTCAACATCAAAACATTGTTTCAGCTAGCTATAATAAATGCTACTTCTAGAAGATTTCTAGAACTCTCCCCACCGAATTTTCTAATAAACATTATTATCTCCTAATTCTAGTTTTAACACTCCCCCTTAATGTTTATTAGAGTTACATTATTAAGGGCATACTTCTTTAAGCCCAAACATGCTTCCAAACTTTTCAAACTTTACAATGCTCAATGGTTTAGTGAATATATTAGCAACTTGCTCTTCTGTTTTACAATACTTCAATATGATGTTGCCTTCTTGTGTTTGCTCATGAATATAATGATGATGGATTTCAATATGTTTAGTCCTTGCATGAAAAACTGGATTTTTCATCAATTGTATTGTGCTTTGATTATCACAATAAATATTTGTAGCTATTGTTTGAGAATGAATTAGTTCAGCAAGGATTCGTCTTAGCCATGTAGCTTCTTGTGTTGCAATAGTTGCACCTTTATATCCATCTTATTTTGATGATAAAGAAACGGTAGCTTGTTTCTTACTACTCCATGAAATTGCTCCCGAATCAATCTAAAAAACATATCCAGAAGTTGATCTTCTATCTTCAACATCTCTTGCATTAATTGGAGTGGGAGCTTCCTTGTAATTCTTCATCTTAAACTTTTTTAATAGATCAAGTGCATATTTTTGTTGTGATAGAAGAATCCTATATTTCTCTTGCCAAACCTGGATGCCAAGAAAGTAATGTAACAACCCTAAATCTGTGACATTAAACACCTTCTTTAACTACCCCTTGTAGTCATATACATGACTTACTTTGCTTCCTCTAATTATCAAGTCATCTACATATAGGATCAAAATTATGATATCGCCATTACAATATTTGACATAAAGATCAGGATCATGAGGACTTCTCTCGAATCCTTCCTTTAAGAGATGCTCATTGATTTTGGAGTACCAAGATCTGGGAGCTTGCTTCAATCCATACAAAGACTTCTTTAACTTAGAAACAAGATTTTCTTGGCCATTTTTTCTAAAACCAAGGGGTTTTTGAATATATATTTCTTCATGTAAGTCACCTTGAAGAAAAGCACTTTTTACATCCATTTGATGAATCCCCCAACCAATTTTTTGTAGCTAGAGAAGTCACTATTCGAATTGTAGTCATTTTAGCAACAGGAGCAAATGTTTCATGATAGTCAATACCTTATTTTTGTGAGTATCCTTTTGAAACCAACTTGGCCTTATGCTTCTCAACTTTTCCATCAGAGGTGAACTTTGTCCTATATACCCACTTGCATCCAATGAGGTTTTTACCTTTTGGAAGATAAGTCAGCTCCCAAGTTTGATTCTTCATTAGAGAATCATATTCTTCTTTCATTATAGCATCCCATTCAGGTTTTCCTTGAGATTTTTCAAATACCTGTGGATCATCAACATTCATCACTCACAACAGAATTTCAACCCAAAATCCGACACCTTGCATGTCTAAAATTTGACACTTCTCTATCGCATTTTTGACACATACACTTCTTTTTTCCGTTGGTGGCATAACGTCGGATCTTAGACATTCTACTAATGTGGGTCAAAGATCTGACACACCATTGTGTCGCATATTCGACCGTATTTCCTTCCAAAGTGCCAATCAAAATTGCATAAACCGTCAGAAATCCGACGTCCTCCGACCCTTGAAGCGTCGGCCTTCCGACGGATAGAAGTGTCGAAGGAATGGAGATGCCATCGGTATTTTTATCCAGAGAGTGTCAGAAATCCAATGTAATATGGCACTAGAAGAGTTGGCCTTCTGACGCAGTTTGACACTTTAACCGCCGGTTGCCCGACGGGAGGAAGCGTCAGAGTCATGACACGACCATCGGATGGTTTTACTGGACTGTCGGAGGAATGTCGAAAAAGCGATGCCTGTTGGTGGATTTAAAAAAAAAAAAAGATTTGACTTACCCCCACATGGTTTCAACCTAGAATTTGACCACTGAAGGAAACTTGTTTTGACCAGACATTGGTGAGTTGACAAGTAGCTCAGATGATCGAGCAGAGGTTAATATGTGGAGTGTGTCAAAGGGATCAAAGAGAGAGTCTTTACATTCAAAATTGTTAGACATTTTGGGAGCTGAGTTTGAGAATACAAGTGAGAACAAACTTGATTTTGAGATTACAGGCAAGAAGAATCAGCAAATTTCTGAAGATTCAATGATGGATTTTAGAGAAAACACTAAAGAGCTGCCAATTTTGTCAAATTTCTCTAAGAAACATGGTTCATTGTTTGCGGTCAATTTCTCCTCAGTCATGGATTGCAGGCCTGCAAAAAACAATTATGTTGATTATGTTCCCATGATTGGGGCATGTTCTAGTAATGGTACCTCACCATTATTCTGAGATTTTTCCCTATATAAAAGATAGCTGTTAGAATTGATCCTGACTGAACTATCTTAAATGTTGTTTCATATAAAACCCAAAAAAAAGTAAAAACAAAACTAAGTTTAAACTTGCAATACATTAATCTCTTGTAGAAGGTGTTGATGTCCTTGTCCAAGGTATCAAGAGGACTAATATCCTGTATAACCATGTTATCCACTCTATTGACATTGAATTTCACGTTGGCTCTGTTGTAGCTATTCCCAAGACCCAATTGAGCCTTCTCCAAGTATATGTGATTCAAGATATGTGATTTCAACTCGATGGCAGACAAGCTTTCTAAATATACTTTGTTGTTACAGAAGGGTACCTAAACCAAACAAGAATTTATGAAAGTCACTTCCTATCTAATTCAGAAAAGACTTGTACTAACAACCACTTAATGGTATATTAGCTCAGAGTCATAGCTGAGGGATGTAGACACTAGTTATGCTCATCTTGTTGTATTGTTGGTTTAGATATTAGGACTCTTTTGATGATTCTGTATTGATGACAAATTGAGTATCCTAGAGAATACGTAAGGAATACTTTTAATATTTTTCTTAAATTTCTTTGTTTTTGAATGATCGACAACAAAAAGGTATCCATCACACTTGAGTCCTCGCAGGACTAGTCAAATGTATATTTTTATTTATTCCTTGGGAATATCAAATATAGTGATTTTAAAACACATCTCAGAGAACAAAGAAATCATGGATCTGATATAAATCTAAGTTAATAAACAAATCCTTTTACCTTTCAGTATAAATATGATTCATGAGTCCTAACTAAAGAATTAAAAGACACTTATGGGAAATTGACCTGAAGTAGACAACTGTTAGAATTGACCCTCACTGAACTATCTTAAATGTTGTTTCATATCAAACCCAAAAAAAAGTAAGAACAATACTAACTTTAAACTTGTAATACCTTACTCTCATTCAGAAGGTGTTCATGATGTCCTTGTCCAAGGTTTCGAGAAGACTAATAACCTGTAGAAGCATGTTATCCACTCTATTGACATTGAATTTCATGTTGGCTCTACTATAGCTGTTCCCACGACCCAATTGAGCCTTCTCCAAGTCTATGTGATTCAATATATGTGATTCAATTACAGAGCTCTGTTTACTCATTTTTGCATGATTCCTCAATGTCAAAACTAAATATCCATTCAGGTGATGCTATGACCCATTTTTCTCCAAACCAAGCCAGGATTACTACATATCAGCACTATGTACAATTATCAATTACAATTACCTAGGATATGTATTAATAGAATTAGTCAAGCACATGAAAAAAAATTATAAATGGACAAATAGAAGAAAACAATGTGGTTTAGACATTCCTTAATTTCTATACTCATATTTATAATACGATCACACTTTGTCACTTAGGAGACAAGTCACTAACGAAACAATGGACATACCTGAGAGAAAGAGAGAGAGAGAGATAGTTGTAGGGAAGAGTGAGACAAATAAAAACCACAAGGCCACGGATCAATACTGTCAATCTCAAAACATATATAAAAAACAAAAAAATATATTTGCATTTGCCGCAGTTGTCGACCCAACAGCTCTCCACCCACAAAAATCAAAATCCCTAATCAAGGTTTTGCACCCAGCTTGAAGAGATTCAACCCAGATTCAGTTAATTTTTTTAGCCCTTTCTGGCCACAAACAACTGTACCTAACTGGACTAAATTTTTAACAACTACACTTATTACCTCATGGCTTGGGTCTTGAGGTCAAAACTCCACTCAATAGCATCCATCCACAGTATCTATATTAACCAAAGAAACACCTTATCCTACTGTCCTGCAAGCAACAGATACAACAGAGACAACAATTTATGTTCCCAAAGCTAAATCACTATGTATCCTTGCTCAACTGCCTTTCAAACATAGCAATTCCCTTTGCCGTAGGCTTAGAAAACAAATAAGTGACAAGTGGATCCCTGGGAGAGGCTAGCAATGCAAGAAAAACATTGATCTCCCTTATAACCCAATTTATCTAAATTTATCATGCATTTCCCTTTCTAATTTATTATATAGGCTTTCCATTTTTATGCTTTGTGTTGCTGTTGTGTTTTCTACAGGCTCGGAGCATGAGTTTATAGCATCCAATCCTTTTGTAGCTAATGAATCCCTTTATTTTCCTGGAGAGATGGCAACATATCTTTTATGAAAGATTTATTTATAAGAAGACTAATGATCAGTGGGTCACTGCCTTTGATGTAGTGAATGGAGTCTATGAAGGTTTTGGCTGCTAAAACAAATAGATATTGAAGTCAAGATATCTCACGGTCTAATAATAAAGTATTTTCCGGAAGAAGAGAAACTCTATAAGGCTTCACAGTTGCTTTTTACTACAAGAAAACATAATGTTCTATTATAACCAACATCGGTGGCTAAGTATTAAGCACAATGATTACCATCTAACTACTTTGTATTAGCTATTATGCATGGGGGAAGGAATGCCTTATTGTGTATGACTTCGTACAAAGAGGTAATATTTGAGAGGGCCTTCATATTGAAGAGCATAAAGCAATGATTCCATATAAATACTAAGTTTACAATGGCTGTGGAGTTGTAGGAGCATTAGATTGGCCCACTTTTGACAAGCAAAATGAAGCCACAAAAAATTGATCACAAAAATAAATTGTATGTTTTTTCAAATTTTTTGCTTAAAACTCCTACTCTAGCTTTGTTAATGCATTCTAATGATATAGGCTTGCCTATGGATTCATAGGGGAAACTTATCAAATATATTACTATTTCTTCTTTGGATTTATGGTAAAATGATGGGTGAATTCTAGGGTTTCATGCACATGCAAGATTGTGCTAGCATTGTTGGAAGAACACAAGCATAAGGAGGATCTAGGGTTTTCTTGGTTGCTCCATTGGTAAATTTTGGTGAAATTATGCTTCTATGGATTGAATGGTGGTTGTAAGGCTGTGTTTTCTCTGAATTAGGGCTTTTTACCAGCTTTTGTCAACTTTTACATGTTATAAAATGTCCTCTTCAAGGAATTTTCTCTTGTTTGTCCTTATATCTCTGAATTTGTCCATAGTTAGGATCCTCCAACAAACCCTAGAGGTAAATATAGTATTATTTCATGTGTAAATATATGCATTTGCATGATTAGTGTAGTGTTAGATTAGACCTGCATTTTTATAAACTAGAAAACCTTAGAAATTTATAAAATTCAATAATCCAAAAATAACAACAATTTTCAAATTATAATCCACCCTCAAATTTTGGTCTACCTATTTAGCCCTAGATCCTCCAGTGTGTCACCTATCTTCTTGTCTACATCCACGAACTTTAGAAGCAACCTAAAAAAACCAATCAAAAGTCAGATCTAGGGTTTCATAGTTGACATGTTTCAGGGGTTGGGATAATTTGGCCTTGATAAAAGGTTACTTTATGCCTTTCAACGACACCATTTAATTGTTTAGTAGGGAAATTTAGGGACTCTTTCATTACTGATCAGTGTTAGTATCGTTTCTAGCCCTAAAACCTATCAAAAAGACCTGTAAAATCAACCAAGTTAGGGTCATATTTGAGTTTGAGGAAATCTCAACAATATAATTGAATTCTACCTTCCAAAATCGTTATTTTTAGGCTAAGGAGTACTTGTATAAACCCTTAAAAGGATGGTTAACTCAGCTAGTAATTCATGTTGATATACCAATGTGTACAATGGGGTGAAAAGTTACAATGGAAACTGAAAATACCAATGTGTGCCATGCCCAACTCACAACCTACAGGGATAAGCACAAATATAAACATAGGTTTACCACTGCACAATCAACCATTAAAGTTGAACAAGATATGAGATTAATAAACAAATTACAAAACTACTGGAGAAAGATAAACTGGGGCAGATAACAATATACTCATATGGAATAATAGGGAAACAATGCTTCAGATACCATTTTCCTCACAAGTCTATCTATCTTTTTCTGTCTTTTGACCTTTCATATTCCCATCAAACTCAAATTCCTATGAAATTTCTTGTAATGAAATTCCTACATTTAATTTTGTTGTCCTAGCTATATTGTATTGGTAAAGTATTACCAAGGGGCCGGTTATCATGATAAATCAAAATATTTAAGGTAATTGTTTAGATCAGATATAACAAAGTTTGCCTCTATGTATGGTAATCATCATCATCAACTAAATATATGTGTTTGCACATGCATAAATACCCAATACACAACTCAATCAAACAAAAGAAAACATATTTGAACCTTGATTTCTTGATCTTCACACTGTCTTCTTATGCTTTATCTTTCACTGAACATCATTCAACATACTTCATTTTTTGTCCTATTTCAATAGTTTCATGTTAGAACCCATCAAATATATTTATGTTTGTTTATTAAAATAACAAAAACAATCTAAATAAATACAATTCTATTACAATGTAAGTTACAATACTATTCAACTATTGAAGTAAATTAATTGTTAAGATTATACCACCTGATAAAACATGGATAACCAAAAATACTATGTATATAAGGCCATCGATCTAATCAAAACTCCATTTCTTTCCTCTTAACTATGGAAATGTTTCTCAACGCTATCTGTAACAAGTTTGAATGGAGGATTCAAATAGCAATAGTGAAAATTACACAGTAAAAATATAGAAATAGATGTTTTTTAATGTATTCTTCCTTACCATTCATTGAGCTCCTCTCTGTTTTGAGAATAATTTAATATTCTCTACTAAACAGGGCCAACCATGTGAAGGTGGAAGCTCTTATGGCCCCTCCCCCTGCTCACATCACTCTCAACTCCCCAAACCCAATGCCTATACTTGCAAATAACAATTTATTTCACTATTTCACAATGCAAATAACAATGCATCTACAATGCAAATTATTTCACTCAATAGTTGAAAAATGCTTTCATTAAATCATTCTTTAAAACATTCATTAAACCATTCAATCATTCAACAGCTGAAAAAACCATTCATTAACTCATTCATTAAAACATTAATTTAGTCAATGGCAGAAAAAAAATATCAGTAAACAATTCAGTAAAGCATTCATTCATGAAACAGAGGAAAAAAACATTAATTTTTTTTTTTATAAATAAAAATTACTCAAAATTTGTTTAGTCACTTCCTTTTTACTTTTCTTCTTTTTAAATATTTAGTTAGAGTCACATCTTTGGGAAGTTGATCATCAGTATCCCTACTAGTATGCTCGCAAGGTTGAACTTCAAGCGAGCGGCAATGAATTTCTGCAATAATGTCAGAATCTTTCATTAATATATTTATATTTTGATAAATACGAGTAATCCATTTAAAAAACATTACGAATGTGTGTTTTTACCTGCCATGTGCACATCATCATGTTCAACATTATCTCGTATTGGCCCAACCTGTTTCATGTTATGATCTGCAACTACATGCTCTGTAGTTGAATTGTGTAGAATTAGAATTAATGTTCATCATCTACAATGGTCTATAAAAAATAGTAGAACATTAATAAATTCATTACCAGGATGAGAAGCATGATCTTCATTTGGTTGGTCATGTACTACATCCTCGACATGAACGGGATCATTACTTTCCTGCACAAAAAGGAATAAATAATTTACGTTTGTTTATTTATAAGGAACAAATTTCATGAGCATTAATAAATTATCATTAAACTATACAGTTTTCACATACCTGGGCACCATATGGATCAGCAGAAGATCATGCAGTATTCAAAGCCAAGCTTCTCCGGTGTTCAACAACGGCGTCAAAGCCATGTTCGAAGCCAAGCTTCATGTAAACCACACTGGGCAATTCTTTGAACCGATCGGCCTTCACATTTGCATGATGTCATTATTTTAAAGCCTTTTGTCAGAACAAAACAAAAATAATAATCTGTATGATATTTGGATGCAGATTCAAGTTTTGTGATGCTTACATATCAGGCTGCCAAGTTGGAGTAACCACCAGGCCCAAGCTTGTGTTGGCCAATTTTTTCAATTCTTGCCTTTGTGGCCTTAGATGTGTCCAAGAGACTAATTAAGTTTTTAAATAGATTAGTCTATGTACCAAAATTGATATAAAAACTAGTAATAATAAGGCTTACCACTACATTTTGGAATGTATTGCCTACCTCCCTGTTCCACCTGCTGGTATCTTTCTTGATTTTCTCAAGCCCTTCTCTTTTCCATCTTCCACAAGGGATTTCCACTCCATAGATGGAATCATTGGAGGGAGATCATACCTAGGGTTCTTTTCAAGGTGAACCCTATATTGGTCTATACAATCTTTAGATGTTTTCCAGCCTTCTGTAGTACCTTCGATGTATCAAAGGTATCTTTTCCGAATAGACTAACCAAGTGATTAGTCAGATCATCCTTTAAAGCTTTTGGCTGCTTGTTCCACATTATGCGGATGGTGGGCATGAATATCTCTAAGGACAAATCATTCATGTGTTTATAAAATATATCATTTCCTGCAAAACATTCTTGCCATCATTAGTCAACATTAGAAAATATTATCGGTATATTAGAAACAAATTATAAAAAATAAATTGAACAATCTATAATGACCCGGAATCCTCTCTATCTCTATTGGAACCAGTTCTTCATTCACCAAAAATGTACACTTTATTGAACCAGTGCTAGTCACACGAGAAGATCCAAAAAATGCTTCCACATCTCTATCTTGCCCTACATCCACCCCTTCTTCTGCAGCATCTGTTGTGGGTGGGGCAACATCGGCTGCACCCTCCGATGTCCTTAGCGATGTCACAGAGCATGTTGTCGATTGTTTAGTGGACAATATGGGAGCAGTATGTGGTGTACGTGGAGTGGTTTGGTCACTGAGACCAACATTTCCTTGACCACCACTGATAATATCCATAGCGTGCTGTAAATTAAAGCCATTGTATTATAAGTTCAACAGCATATAAAATCAAATTTTATAAAGTTTTTATAAATGAATTTCCATTTTTATTCGATAACTTACGTCCACTTGTTTCCTTTGCTGTAACAACAATTGAATCCTTTGTTCGAGCCCTTCTGTTAGTGGAACTGCCTATGTCAGACGAATCAGTTCCTCATTTTGTTTTTCCCTTGTCCTTTGTAGCACCCTCAACAGGTCTGTAGAATATCTAATTTCACTATCTCTCATCAACCGAGAGACCTCATTCTGTAAATAGTTTTGAGACACCGTTTGATAAATAGAATCCCCTTTCTGCAATTGAAATATATAAAAAATTTCTTAGTCTTTGAAAATATAGTGTGCGCAAATAATTATATTAGGGATTACATCTAGGATTACCTGACGCCTAGCCGAGGGTGTGGTCTAATCAACAGATGGGGATTTACCTCGATCAACCACTTGCAAAAAATGTAGAGAACATTATCACAATGAACACAATATGTATAAGCTAACAAATACAGAACAAAAACAAAAATAAACACTATGCTACATGTTTTATATGTGTCCATTTTTGAAGTATTTAGAATGTGGAATTACATTTAGGTTAAATGGTTGCCTCGAGTCTCCAATCGTCTGATCAACAACTAGGGAGTTTCCTCAGTCAATCTGTAAAAAAGGTAGACAACATTACCATCATGAACGCAACCATAAAAATGAAAGAATACATAACAAAATAAACATAATGCATCATGATAGACATGTTTACAATTTTAAAGTATTTTAAATGGAGAATTACATTCATGTTTGGTTGTTGCCTTGATGTTGTAGTCAATTGATCAATAGCTGGTTGGATTCCCTGATCAACGCTCTGCATGGAAAATCGATAATATTATATAAACGATCCTAATTTACTAATGAAAATACATAACAACGTATCTATATGTCCATCCTAAATTTAATATTACATTGGCAATATCGATGTATACCTACTACCTTGACTCGGGTCGACAAACATCTATGGAGATGGAGGTGCCCTTGAGAGAACCCTGCATCAAAAACATACTAAAAGTTACGTAAGGAAACATGAAAAGTAGATAATTTCAATTATATTCTAACAAAAATTTCTATAGATGTTAAAATAATTAATAAAAGGGTGGTGAAATTGTTTGTTGTACCACAACCATACTAACATTTTTTGTATCTACACGATTCAAATTGTAATCAATAAGCAGTTCTTCGTCAGCAGCTATTGATTTAATTGCACATACAAAGACACAGTTTCCTTCACGCGACTCGAATATGCAGTTTTGTTGCTTTAATGTAGACCCTGGTTGTGTACTATTTATAAACCCTGTAATATTACTGGTTGTTTTTGGCCTTTCATCCATGTACATTGTTTCTCCTTTATTTTGAGCTTTGTCTTTCAGTTGTATATAATTTGCTGACGACCCATATCTACACATACTTCAGGTATATTGGACCAGGCGCATCCAATCATTGTAGTTATAACAGGGTCCAACATACTCCATCAATTCTATACATCTACCGTATCCAACCTTTACACTGTCCATGCAAAACAAGCCCAATCCATGTAATGAGGACGGTGCAATTCTATATATCCTCTCACTCACACAAAAATCAATGTTTACTTTAGGAAGATCGTTAGGCACCCATTGTTTCACTAGGTGTTGGTACCTTAAGGGCATGTCGATGTCTTCCACTGTCTCATAATCATAGGAACATGACCCCCCTCCTTGGAGAAAAAAATCCATGCCTTTGTCGAATTTTATTCAAATCTTCTGACATCTAGTTGATCTAGCCCGTGTAGACCTACTGGATGTCTGACTTTCCTCTAGCCTTCCCAAACTCCCTTCACTAGAGGAAGATAGGTCTGACAAATACTTGTTTGGTTCTACCTGCACCGTGGCCAAAAAAAATTTGTCATAAGAATAGCAAAATACCAGCAAAAAAACGTGGAAAGACTTATAAGAAAAAAAACTTGGAAAGACTTGTAAGCCAATAACTTGTTAAAGAAAAAGCTTGTCAAGAATGAGTTTGGTTAATAGGTGTGGGCATTTGGTAACCCTAAAAATTCTAATGTATGCCCCTCTTTTGGTTACATACAAGTCTCCATTCTAACTTATTGCTTGCATTTCCTTTTGCTAACATGAATTGGGTAGGCTTCATAAGCTTCAAATGTATGCTTGTGGCCATTGTACTTTAGTCTTTCAACGTTGTCAATATTGGCATGATATGTTATGCATATGCATCACATATAACACTACAATTTATGCCAAGATATGTATGTACAAAACCTGGAGGTTCTCCTTTAATGGACTATCTCCTTTAAGTGGTTTTTAGTTTTCCCATGAATGATTTTGTGATGTTCTAGATGATTATCCATTTTACCTAATATGTTTTATGATATTTTCCATGTTTTCTAGGGTGCACATACTTATTGTTGATGCCTTCTTTTGCTTGAAAGTTGAACTGCCTAAAAGTGCACAGATCTCATCTATGACCCTTTAAGAGTCACAATAACAACTATTGTTATAGGATTTTATTCTCCAAATGAAACACCAAAACCATACTTGATGATTAATATTTGTGTAGGGATGTTTTTCTTATCTCTCCCATAATTTATGATACTAATGGGATTGTATAAAAATATTTATGTATGCCCTAAGAAATCTTATATATGCTCCTCTTTTAGTTACATACAATTCTCCATTCTCACTTATTGCTTGCATTTTCTTTTCCTAACATTGCCTTTTCCTTTTACTGGCCTAACCCCTGTTCAACAATAATAGTTGCAAATTTAATCAAGTGTTTTTCTATTGAGGTGGCTGAGTCAACTGAGTTGACCCCCAACTGAGCTAACTCTGCCTTTGAAATGATTGGAGTGACAAATTTTGTAACGAACCAAGAAAATCAGGGGATGACTGAATGGATCGGTAACAAAGTGGTCAATTTGTCCCAATCCATACTAAATTGACCAAGTGAATGTGGGAATGCACAGGACACACACATGACACTTCAATTCAAAAAAAAATTAACATAGAAATATAAACATCTAGACTCTAAACCTACTTCATTGTCGAGTCAATTAGGTTTGTAGGATTCCTATACATCATAACACTATTTGGAGTAAAACACAACTTGCTTTGAAGGCCCTAGATGCCACCCATGTGCACAATAGTCAATATATAAAGCAGCCCTTGAATACAAAATAATTCTTCAAAAAATAGGGCATGAACCATGTGAACAATCTTCCAAGTGGACCAGCTCAATGAGTAACCTCCAAGCATGTAATATCTCTCATGAAATGGTGTATAAAATAGTGTAAGCATGCTTCAAATGATCACCTTATCATTTGGTAGGGATGAACACTGCCCTTATGCATGTGTCTCCAAGGGTGAATGTTCCTCAAATAATGAGAGGAAGGCCTTCCTCTAATAATAAACCAGTACACCAAGGTGAATTGGCCCTATTTAGGCCTTCCAGAACAAACTTGGTATTTTCAATGTCACACTAGGAGAAATGTTGGGCAGTCATATGGGCCTAAACAACTCTACAGTCAAGTATGAGCATCAAAGGGACAAATCTGAGCACTTTATAGTAATGGACAAATAATGATGTTGAGTTCTTGGAGATCCTGTAGAGTGGATGTTTTAACCTCTATGCTACTTTGTAGAGTGGATGTTTTAACCTCTATGCAAACTCATGTATGAGTTTGAGCCAACATTTACATCCACTCTACAGGATCTCCAGAGAACTAACATTATTATTTTTCCATTAGTATAAAGGAGATGTACTAGAATATTTTCCTGTACATGTTGAGTTTACTCTTTAGTTGAACCTAAATGAGAAACAAAGAGGAGCACTAAGCAAGCTACAACACTTTGCATGTGTGTCAATGTGCGCACGTGTCAAAGAGTTGTAGCTTGCTTAGTCTCCTCTTTGTTTCATTCAACTTCTCCATGAAATCAACAAGTCCTCGCAAATATTCTACCACAATTCCTTTACAGTAATGGACAAAGAGCGGACATTTCCAGATCTGCTACTTTGCAAATTCAGGAATGAAAAGAATGTTTTAAATACATTTATATCAGTCTGTAATATTTGTTGATTCTAAAGATGATGATGAAGAACAAACTTGGTATTTTCAATGTCACACTAGGAGCAATGCTGGGCAGTCCTATGGGCATAAACAACTCTAGAATCAAGTATGAGCATCAAAGGGACAAATATGAGCACTTTGGGAGCATTCTGAAGGTCACAACAAACATTAAAGCATCTCAAATCAGCTATAATTAGGCTAACTTTCAAATCTAGGCACATTGCAGCAATAAAAGATGATCATTAATGGCAATAGGAGGTAGTCTTAGCAATTCTGGCTATGAAAATGAGAAATCTGTGGGTGAAAGCAACCCTAAAATATCATTCATATGCCTTATAGTAGAATCCACATGAATTATGGGCACAAGCAAACCTATTTAGCAGTAAAAAAGGGTATGAAGTAACCTTACTTCATCATCTTGGGCACCCTTGTGCACTTATCCATCATCGAACAGGCGTACCTCTAAATCTGGGCCAACATGGAGGGTTAAAAGGAAATTCTAGGCATGAATAGCCCTATGAAAAGTGACGAACAATGGAAAAACTTGCTTTCAAAAAGCCATTGAATATGCTAATGCTTGGACTATAATAGGCCACCTTGGTTGGACACTAATGCAAACACGTGTATGAGTTTGAGCCAACATTTACATCCACTCTACAGGATCTCCAGATAACTAACATCGTTATTTTTCCATTAGTATAAAGGAGATATACTAGAAGATTTGCCTGTTCTTGTTGATTTTACTGTTTAGTTGAACTTAAATGAGAAACAAAGAGGAGCACTAACAAAGCTACAACACTTTTCGTGCGCGTCAATGTGCGTGCACATCAAAGTGTTGTAGCTTGGTTAGTCTCCTCTCTATTTCATTCAACTTCTCCGTGAAATCAACAAGTCCTCGCAAATCTTCATTCTAGGAATAAACAATTCTGGGCATAGATATGGGCATAAAGAGCAGGCCTGGGCACTCCAACAACCTCAAACCTTCATTCTGGGAATAAATAAGGGTTGTTCCAACCTCCTAAACAACAATTTATAGTAGTATCATGAATCCTGGGTGCTTTTTCCCCATAAAAAGGGGGTAAACAGGGCTAAATAAAACCAATACCATTCAATTTCAGACCCTATAAACCAAGTTGGATTGTACTTTAGGTGATTCTTGATAGTCTCTTGAAGGAGATCAATAGCAAATAAAAATATTTGGTGACTTTCCTTGCAACCGTAGGTCACAAAAGAACCATAAAAATCTCTGGACCTGTGCACAAGAGAAGTAACAACCCCAATTGGCCCTAAAATACCAATTTTGTTCTGCATTAAGGGCCCCTGTCAATGTAATGATTCTTCCCAATGTTTGACAGTTTCCCTGTGATTTCCATTACATGATTTCCATCTATAAACCACTATTGTGGTTTCATCATTTCTCCCATTCAAGAACAAAAAAGTAGACATGACTTCTCTCCCTACATAAAGTCCATGTGCACATAATGACTATCTTTGGTACTTCCTAACTTTTCAGTATTCCTTTTGACAACAAAAGTGAAACATGAAACAATATCCTTACTTTCAGCATCTTGCACAGCTGCTGGCTTTGATTGAACTGTATAAGTACTTTGTTCCCAAATTAAATATTTTGAGACCTACGAACGAAGGGGAGTGAGATGAATGGTTGAAGGACTCAAATGGAGGATGAATTGATGCCATGTTCTACCTACCCAAAGGTCCTTTTATAATGAATATTATCCCTAATTTATCATTGATTTGTAGTCTTCTATTTCTCACCCATACTGCTCTACAAAACAAAGTTTTATGCCGATCTAGTATGTATACTCATGATGATGCTTGTTTTCACATATTAATTTTCAACCCTAAGGAAATGCTAACTTGTTTTACCATACTAATTTTCAACCCTAAGGAAATGCTAACTTGTTTTACCATACTAATTTTCAACCCTAAGGACACCCTAAGGCAATCCCATAGTAGAAAGAACCAAAAAAGACTATACCCCACAAATCAAAAGGCTCTTAAATTAACCATATCATGCCTTCCTCAATGATTTGATGAAACCAAGGGGATGGAAAAAGGGAAAGGAAACATCAAATATCACTCACACCATGGAATAATTCTAAATATAACCAATTGTCTAAACCACAAAGTTCATCTTATCCTGTTAATTGTAAGAGGGGCAAAAAAAAATTAGACACGGTGAAAATTGGCATAAACTGATCAAATAAAAAATGGAGGACATCAAAATACCTAGTACTTGCTTCAAGACCCAAACATCATTCAAGTGAAATGTCTACTCTTCACCACCATGGATTATATACATATATATATATGATTAGATATATATAAATATATGCACTATAGAGTAGCACTGAAGAGGTTAAAACATCCACTATACAGGATTGCCAATAACTAACATCATTCAAGTGAAGGATGTATGCAGAATGTTGTAGACATTATATCTCTGCTCATTCGATTTACTAGAAAGTGTTGTAGCTTTCTTAGTGCTCCTCTCTGTTTATCATTTACGTTCAAATTCACCGTGAAATCAACAAGTCCAGGCAAATATTCTAGTACAATGCCTTTACAGTAATGGACAAATAATGATGTTGAGTTCTTGAAGATCATGTAGAGTGGTTGTTTTAACCTCTATGCTACTCTGAAGTGCATAAGTCAGCACTTCAGAGGCATATTTCCCAGTGGTAACCTACAACAATCATATATATATATATATATAATCCATGGTGGTGAAGAGTGGACATTTACAGATCTGCTACTTGGCACGTTCAGGAATGAAAAGAATGTTTTAAATACATTTATATCAATCTGTAATATTTGTTGATTCTAAAGCTAACCAACTGTCTAAACCACAAAGTTCATCTTATCGTGTTAATTGTAAGAGGGACAAAAAAAATATCAGACACAGTCAAAATTGACATAAAATGTTAAAATAAAAAATAGAGGACATCAAAAGACCTAGTACTTGCTTCAAGACCCAAAGCATAAACCATAAGATTCATGATTTTCCATTAATGGAAAAGTATTACCTAACCCAATTTCCAGTCAACTAAGCACCTCATGGTTGAATCATGATATTGCAGCAGTATGCATACACCCTTCACTTGAATGATGTTAGGATTGCCAAGAACTAACATCATTCAAGTGAAGGATGTATGCAGATTGATCCAGACATTATATCTCTACTCATTCAATTTACTACAAAGTGTTGTAGCTTGCTTAGTGATCCTCTCTGTTTATCATTTACGTTCAACTTCATTGTGAAATCAACAAGTCCAGGAAAATCTTCTAGTACAATGCCTTTACGGTAATGGACAAATAATGATGTTGAGTTCTTGGAGATCTTGTAGAGTGGATGTTTTAACCTCTTCACTGCTACTCTGTAGTGCATAAGCCAACACTTTGGAGGCATTTTTCCCAGTGGTAACCTACGACAATCATATATATAATCAATGGTGGTGAAGAGCGGACATTTCCAGATCTGGCTACATGGCACGTTAAATGCATTTATATCAGTCTGTAATATTTGTTGGTTTATTCCTTTTAGCTTGTCTTGATGATGCTTGTTTTCCCATATTAATTTTCAACCCTAAGGAAACGCTAACTTGTTTTCCCATACTAATTTTCAACCCTAAGGAATACAATTGATCATCTTCATAGGAATACTGGACAAACATTCAAAGGTAACACCTCTAATCTAGGAATCTTGACTACATCCACATCACTAACCTTCAACAGACTGAGAATTCAAGTCTAATACTGAAGTAGCTAATCCAAAGAAGCAATAAATAATAGGGATCAGTAATATGAGGGGATCATCCACCTCAATCATCCTAAGGATGTCAATAGCAACAACACATAAAAGACTCAAGTGTTAAGGGCTAGAAAAGCTAGAAAGTGCCCTGATCAGTACATTCACCATCAATGAATTCAATAAAATGAAAATGGCCTGAAGCCAAGGTTAATACTTCTTTGGATAAGCTATCAACCTTAGTATTGTGTTCTCTAAATATGTGAACTGCTTTTAGCTGGATGAAGTAAGGTTCCATATCACGGATACGTTGACACCAGCCATCAAGTGCAAGTAAAGTTAGTGTTGATCTTCTATTGAACCAATTAATGATGGCTGTGGAGTCACCATGAATGTGCAGAGTGAGAAGGACCATGGATTTAGCACAATAAAGGAGAGTCCATAAAGAAAGTAGTTCAAATATGGTGTTTGTACTCAGACCAACACCCAATTTGAAGAAAAAATAGTGGTCCTGGGTGATCAAAAGATGAACACCTATACCTCCAATTTGATTGGATGAAGCCCCATCAAAGAAGATGTAGGTACAATTATCGAAATAGTTTATTTAGTCAAACTTATTACCTTTATTTTTTGCGTTGACTTAGCCACTTTCAATTCACTAACTCTAAAATAGCTAATAAGTGTTGGCTAATAATGGTAATGATTCCTGCTATTATGTTTCATTAGGTTGAACATGGAAAACTTGTGAAACAAAATACCAAGAATCGTCACCATTATCAAAATAGTTTATCAGGTACAATTATCAAAATAGCGGAAGATGTAGGTACAATTATCAAAATAGTTTATTTATTCAAACTTATTACCTTTCTTTTTTGCGTTGACTTAGCCACTTTCAATTCACTAATTCTAAAATAGATAATAAGTTTTGCTAATAATGGCGACGAATCATGGTATTATGTTTCATGGGGTTACAACATCGCAAACTTGTGAGGCATAATACCACGAGTCGTCACCGTTGCTTCTCTAAACACTTGTTATCTTTTGTGAGATATAGTTCATGTGGACATAGTTCTTGAACTCTGTCCTCATGGACAGTTTTTTTTGACGATGATATTAACAGGTATTTAGAAAAAAAATTAATATTTTATAATGATATTCAATGATCTAGGGGTTAGGTTCTAGTTTCTTGCCTATAACAAAACATGGCTCGGAAATCCTGCTCGGGGTAGCGACCATTTTTCATCCTTCTCCAATGAACCGAGCATACATGTGAGCAAAAAAACTCTAACTATCATGGCTATGGTGGAACTCAAATCCTATTACAACTTTACAAGTTTAGTCCTCACATCACAACATGCCAAAGAAGGGTGGAAAGAAGAAGGCCAAGGTCACCGAGGAGAACTCAGACTTGGAGGTTTTGCCCAGAATGTAGATCATTTAGGAAGATGCGAAAGTTGTCATGGGGGATGAACATGAGTTTCTGTGGGGTCAAATATATCATATGATAAAGCACCAGAATGTATCAGATGCAGGCCTAAAATATATACTTTTATATGTAAACATAATAAAATCAGGTATCACAAAGAAATCCACACATCCCAAGCTCTTCCCCTGTGCTGAGGTAATAGGATGGATCATACCTCGAGCAAACTCATCCAATATGATCATTTCCAATGCTAAAGGAAAATCATTTTCTTCCTTCACCCCTACATATATAACCAAGTCTTGCAAACTACCCACTCCACAAACTATGATGACAGATGAATGGGTGAAAATGTGATTTATATGTCTTTGAATGTGCTAAGTGGATGATGGTAGCAGCAAAGTAACTATTTTGGGTTCTCACTATTCTAAGTGCGCCAAAAAAGGTGGATTGTATCCCAGGCTACCACATCATATTTTAATTTCTCCTGTGCCTTTTGGAGGTTTGATATTCACCCCTTCTGCTTCCCAGTTCCCAAGGTTTAAGGATTTTGTCCCAATCCTTCTACTATATGTTTAACATTCCTGTTTGAAGACCTAGGTCTAAAGTTATATATCTAATGAAGGCCACTTCCATATTTTGGTGTCTCTTGAGGATTCACATAGGGGTGAACATTAGGTTGTGTGTTCATTCCATCTCCCCATGAATTAGGGCACATAATATGACTCATATATTTGTTTAGTGACAATGTATCCAAAGAACCAATAAGTAAAAACCTCTCATAATTTTTGGAAGAAGGAAATTTCTCATAGGAGAGAAAATAACAATAGGCTTCATATGGGAATTGTCTATACCTAGAACAAACAATTCTGGAACACAATGGATCATCACATCCTTGACATCCATCTAAATCTCACCATTACCAATATCAGTCTCCGGACAACCTGACCGAAGAAGAGTATCCAGAGAGCGAACTTCCACTAGTGGCAAAATTTCTCAGTACCCAAATCCCCCTTCCTCTTCATGTACCTCTTTAACAAATCTTCCTACTATTCGAAACGAGATAAACACTACTAATTGATCCGAACAAGTATTTATTTTGTTTGTTTCACTCAAAAACATTACCTCTTGTCATGACCTAATGGTTAGTTGGGATGAACCTTGTAAATTGGTGTATTTATGACACCGCCAACACCTAAATGGAAACCCCTCATAGTCCGATGTCTGAATGATAGAAATATTTTTGTGCTCAATTTCAATATCCTCCTTTAGACCCTCATGGTTGTTTAGTCTAACCAAAATGCGAGAAAATTTCATATTGTCTGACTTTTTTAAATGACATATCCGTCGCAACAAACTCCCCCACAATATTTCTAATGCCCCTGAAAACATCTAAAGACCAATAGTCAAAGGGAAAACCTTAAAGTCACACCCAAATTAGGGTGATGTCTAACTTCTCTCTTTTCTTGTCAAACAGAGTTCTCCACATTTTCAGAGCCATTAGTGCCAAGCCTATACAACAATTCTGTTTGAGATCCCATTGTGCATATTCGGGTTTCTTAAGATGCAAGATGAACAACCTTTGGAGAGAACCAGGACTTTGGGCACACATCCTAGTTTGTCACCCCAATTTTCCTAACCCCAATCCTTGAGGGTTTTGGAATTGAATTGTCGACCTTAGACCCTTCCCGTAATGGTTGTCTCTGCCCGTATTCTCCAACTTGTTAAGGTGTATAACTACCCCAACCATGAAATTGTTTGCTTTTCCTTGGTTTTTTAAAAGTCGCTACTTATTTCAACTTCTTTGTTCCCAAAATTTTGTCCCTGAACTAGTGTGTTTTTCAAGGTCCTGGATTTCCTCAACAAAGGTATCTCTTGTTCCATCTATTCCACCATCGTAAGTTTATAATTTTCTTAAGTCCATGGCACTCATTAACTAACTCTTCTAAGGCCAGAAGTCCAGGCTCCAGTTCCGCATGTTAAGGAACAGAATGACCAATTGGGGTGCTTATGGTAAACCCCAACCCTGGTTATTGGGAAACTGGTTTATGAGTTTGAGGTGCCATAGCAGCTTGCCAAAGTGAGCGGTTGATGGTATCAAATTATATAGAATAGGGTCCCCTCCCCCTTAAGGCAAGTCAATATTGGACAGCCGATTTTTGAGATCGACAGAAAGGAGCAAACATCACAACACGCACAAAAAACCCTTGTCACCCAAAAACCGTTGTCACAGGATGCCCAAAAACCATTGTCACAGCATGCCCAAAAAAAAGGAGGTCATGATGCTTACCCGTTGGGCCATGAGCTCCAAATCCAAAACAGGAACTCCAAAACGTTAACCATGTGCTTCAAATTTGTACCGTCAACTCCAATTCTCAAGCGTGAGCTCCAATTCTCAACCATGTGCTCCACCGGACCTACTCCCAAATTCACAAAAACCTCAAAATTGAACTGAACTGTCCAAAACCAGTCGCGACAATGTACAAATACACTTGTCATTTTTTATTA
>LPNX011107171.1:30000-49635 GCA_001517045.1 Pseudotsuga menziesii
CAATGACAATAACCATTAAAATCAAAGAAAGGTGTAAATCTCCTGAACAAAGACATATATGCTCTTAATTGAAGCAATTATGACTAGAAAATACAATTAGAATATGAAGGATTTAATAAAAATCTACTAGCTAATAATTACCTTTCAGCTTCCTCAGTCTACCTTTCCCCTTCAAATTTATTATTGGAGTTTGGATCACAAATGCGACGTAAATTGAGATTTGACACTAAAATAGGAAGATATTCACTAACATACAACATGTTTTGGTATACCGTATATCCTTCAATCACAAAACCCTTCGCATGTGCTCATTGTCTCACCAAACCCTTCATAAATTTCAAGTTCCTCTCAACCATCCACATGGACCTTGAGTGCATAGGTCCACACAACTCAATCTCCTTAACTTGGTGTATGAGGTAGTGTTCTTGTGCATTAAAAAATGTCGATGGTAGATGCTTCTGCATTTCACACATGAGACGAGGAATTTCTCTCCTCCAATACTTTATATCTTCTTTATGGATTTCTTTAGATGTCAACCATCTACAAGTGATGCAAACCAATAACGATATTTAACAAAAATAAACATTAAATTACAATATATGATGAAATAGTGCACAAAAAAACAAATATAAATTATTATACAGAGAATTAAAGAAACACTAAGCACATGCAAGTAATCACTAGTTACCTCATGTATTTACCAAGATTATATATAACTTGTTTGACATTGTTGTTGAAGTTGTCTGGGAGAGAGAGAGGTAGAACATACTGTATCAATATACAAACCACACCATTTATTAAAAAAAGAGTATACAAACAAGAAAAAATTATATGGACATAACAATAATAATTACCTTGATAAAGACATACCAATCATGTGTTTTGACCCCCGCAAAATCACCTTGTTTAGTTATGATATTCTTCAATTTTGCACAAAAACCAGTGGGAAATTTAATTTTCTGCATTACTTCTTTGACGACATTGCTTTGTTGCTCCGTAAACATCCATGGATTTGATTTTATATTAACTTGTTCTCCATTGGTATGAAATTGGATGACGTCTTTCATTGCATGGTTTCTTTCTTGAATGTCTTTGCACACTTTAAAAAAATTATATTTCTCCCTCCTTAGCTCTAGTAGTCTCCATAAGGTTTTAGTAACATTCTTTCCAATATGCATTGTATCAAACAAATGAGCAATTTTTAGGTGCTCATAGTAGGGAAACCTGTTGAATTGAATAGGATAACTTTTCATTCTTTGTGGAAGACCATTAATGCCTTCATGATCATGATGGACATCATGAATATTAGTTTATAATTAATAAATTACATTATAAATCAAATATGGCCACTACAACAAACAACTCACAATAAAAATTAAAATACATCAAAATTCATATACGATGATCCATACGTACCATGATGATGATTTCTATTGTATTGAATATTCCAAAGGTGAGGTGTCATTCTCCGTAGTTTTAATGCACCCTCCTGCTTCCCATTGAAAATATTTCTTTTAGTTGTTCTATACCTATGCTTCTTAGAGAGGAAATGCCTATACTCATCAAACACCTCCTTTCTTAAGGTTTTTGAACGAAGAGATTTTATCTTAGGACCACAAACTGGACATGCAAATTTACCCTTTGTCTGAAGAGCTACAATATTTAGATATGGAACCTCTATGTAAAATATATTCATATATAAAATATTCTAATTACTCCATATCATTAAATGCAATTAAAGTGGAACTTAAAATTACAAACCACAAAATGAAGTTAACCCAGGGGCATCATGTATTTTCCATACAACCATTGCATGGAATTGAAATTTCCTTTGTCGTATTGGTCTAGATAAGTCATACATAGTTATGCCATTCCATAACTTCAGTAGCTCATCTATAAGAGGTTAGATGTATACATTCATATCTTTGACTTGGAACTTACCTGATTCATAATTTGAAGTACATATAAAATATATCATTATGAGAACCATTAAGATATATAAGCCATGCAGAAGAGTAAAATAATAGATATATATATATATATATGAAATTAAGATACATATTACGACAAATGAGATGCCACAACTACATTATAAATAAAACAATTTTCATCAATAAAACATGGAATAATCATCGACAACATTATGTTCTCCCTCTTTATTGACAACCATGGAGGAATGTTATTGTTGATAAAAAAATAGGCCACATCGTGTAAATGGATTTCATCTGTGCAAACGGATTAACACCATCTACTGCCAAAGAAATCCTAAGATTACATGGTTCTTCTTTAATGTGAGGCCACTTTTCCTCAATATCTCTAAAAGTAGTACCATCTGCAGGCATTCGGATAACATCATCTTGACTTCTGTTCCTGGCATGGTAATCCATAAATTGCGCTATGTTTTTGCAACTTAACAGTCATTGCAAATGTGGAATGATGGGAATATAATGAAGAACCTTCTGAGGCACCTTTTTTGTTACTTTATCTCTACGATATCTACTTACATGACATTTTGGACATTCTGTTGCAAATTCAGACTGATTATAATATATAACATGGTCATCAGGGTATGCATGAATTGATTCATAATGCATTCCAGTCTCTTTCACGATGGAAGATAAATCTCGATATGTGCAAGGTAAAATATTTGATGGTGGTAACAAAAATTTAGCTATCAAGCTACAAATTTTTTTTTGTTAATGTAATAAATAAATAATATTAATGAAACACGCTTCATCTGTACGATGATCAATAATGAGTTAACAATACAATTATTAGAGGAATACAAATAAAATTTATCATGATCCTATATATGTGATGGGTTATTTTAGATACCTTAGCATCCATGTGATTGCAATGTTTGAAAGACCATTCATAACCTTCAAGTTCATTATCAACAATATAGTAGAGAGAAGATTTGTTTTGGAGCCTTCATAAAGGGGTTCATATGCCTTACCGAGAAGAGGTATATTGTGAACATCATCAAAGTCATCATCATTTTCATTATCAACATCATCGTCATCCATTCTAATGTTAAACGAATCATGGATCAATGTATTTGTACTATCATATTCAATTACATCATCGACATGATCATCTTATTCAATATGATCATTCACTTGTTCTCCATTAAACATACACACTCCATGCTCCTGATCCTAAACTTGTTCTGAAAGCACTTCCTCTAGACAACATGCTATAGGGTGTCTTTCCTTTAATATAAATACATGGAAACATCAATAGATATACATTAATATATGAAAAAAAAATAATACATAAAATTACCAAAAAAAATGAATATAATAATGTTTATAATGCTAAACCTACAAATGGACGATATTCGTTCCCCCCCTCAGCGTGTCCATGTTCCCTGCAATGTTTTGTGGCTGATGAGATTAATATTATTCTCCTCTTAAATCCCTTGCATTGAGTACATGGACAATAACATTTTCCATCACCCCTTCGTTTCACTGCATCCCATAGTCTAGCAAGCAATTGTCGGTTGTCTTCGTTTGGATCCGGAATATTTAATCTATTTGACATTTTTTCATAAAATTCGTTAATGAATATAACCGGTTGTATTAAAAAATCAAGTTCCACGCATCAAGGTTTTGTCAAACGGAGAGAAGTTGAAGAATAAAAAATTCTCGGCAAACTGGCTATCGATGAAAAAAAAAATTTCCCACAACCGCCCATTGAAGAATAAAAAAATTATTGAAAACGTCCTTCAAGGAACAAATAATTTTCACAATCGTCCGTCGCTTCTAAAACAAACATGTCGAAATGTTTAAAACAATTTATATTTATAATGGACATCTGTTGGATATTCGACACCTTGAAAATAGTTACCGTTGAAAGTATGGGACCATAAAATTTAAAATCATGTAAACCTTAATTTTTTTTTATAAAAAAAACTATATTGACCGTCAAATATCTAACGCTTAGGGGTCGGATAAGCGACATTATTGGGTTCACACACATCGTAGATCCGACGATGAAGTGTCAGATAACCGACCCTACAAGGGTTAAAAATCCGACTCCTGAGTGTCAGAGATTCGACGGTGCTATAAATATTTTGTTATCAGCATTCTACTAATTGATTGCTATCTGACACATCCGTGTGAAATGTCGAATGACGTTGGATTTTGATGTCGGAATTTGGGTTCAAATCCTATTGTGACTCTATTCATAAGAGCATAGTTAGCATAATGCCTTGGAATTTCTTGATAAATATCTTGAATATTCCTTGTTTTTATGATAGAATCATTATTTTTATCTTATGTACCTCCAACAACAATACCTTCTTCACAAGACTTAGAACATTCTTCATTAGTCATGTCATCAAATTTGTCTTCAATAGTTGGGTCACCAAGGGTGGATGGAGACATAGGAATAGAGGAAGAATATTTTGAAGATATTATACAACTTTCATCAAATATAACATCTCTCATAATAATAATTTCATTTTTATCAGGATCATACAACCTGTAGGCCTTAGATGATTCACTATAACCAACCATAAGACATTTGTGATTTTTTTGTCTAGTTTCTTCCTTTTCTCTTTAGGTATATGAATATATGCATCACACCCAAAAAATTTGAAATGACATACAGTTGGTTTTCTTCCAATCCAAGCTTCTTTGGGATTTTTATGTTTGACAACAATTGTAGGTGACCTACTGATAATATAAGATGCAACATTTACAGCTTAAGCCCAAAACTTTAGATCCATATTTCTAGCATGTAACATACACCTAGCCATCTCCATAAGGGTCCTATTCTTCCTTTCAGCTACACCACTTCGTTGAGGTGTATAAGGGACTGTATGCTCTCTTTTAATTCCATTATTCTTACAATAATTATCAAAATCTCTGTTCACGTATTCTTTTCCATTGTTTGTCCTTAAAATCTTAATGTACTTTGCCCTTTGTTTTTCTACAAAGGACATGAATTCCTTGAACTTATCAAATACCTCATTTTTCTATTTTAGAAAATAAACCCAAATCCTTCTGCTATAGTCGTCAATAAATGTCAAAACATACTTGAAACTTGAAATGGATGGATTTTCTAATGGTCTGATAAGGTCACTATGAACCAAATGAAGTGGAGTCTTGGCCCTCCATGATTTACCATTTACAAAATTTTCCATATGTTGCTTTCCACACATACATCCTTCACAAACTTCTTGCTCTTGAAAAATTTTAGGTAGTCCATGCACCATTTCAAACTTTTTCATTAGACTAAGACTTTTATAATTTAAGGGTGAAAACATGAAGTTGGGTAACACTTCTGTGAGAATCGGGTGCCGAAACAACATAGTGGATGTTATTCGGCCGAATAACTGTATTTATTCGGCTGAATAATGAATTTATTCAGCCAAATAATTATAATTATTTGGTTGAATAAAGAATCATTTATTCAGTCGAATAACCCTTAACGGTGAACCATTTAATTTGACAGAACGCATATTCAGCCGGTAATTTTTATGGTCATTTCAATACTTATTCGACCAAACAATTATTTGGCCGAATACTTGTTTGGATGAATAATTATTTGGCCGAATAATTGTTTGGCCGAATAATTATTTCGCATAAATGGTCAGCTCCGGCCCCATTTTCATTGTTTTCTCTTGTAGTCATTTTTCCTCATCCTGTAGTGTTTCTCTCGCCACCCGATTTGTTGGTTGTTTCCTATCATCCCTGTCCACATCACCGTTCCTCCTGACATGTACATATGCCATCCTGGCACCCCGCTACCTGTCTAGTTTTTTCTCAACATGGAGGTCTGTTCGTGGAGGTCGCTTCGTGATGGTATGTTTGGCATGGAGGCCATCATGGTCTATTCAACGTGGAGGCCAAACACTGTCTAGTTTCCTCTCGGCGTTGAGGTCTATTTGTGGAGGTCGCTTCATGATGATCTGTTTCGCGTGGAGGTCTGTTCGACATGGAGGTCTGTTCATGGAGGTCACTTCGTGGTGGTGTTTGTGGTCTTTTGTTGGAGGGTCTATTCGTGGTCTCATCTTGCTGTGCTGCCCCTTGTCAGGTAATTTTTTATGAAATTGCTTTTATAATTTGAAACGTTGAATATGTGATTTATCTCTTGTTGTAGTCAATGGCATTCATTTTTCGTCGTAGTATTGCAGAGTTAAAGTTTGCATATGTTAATTGGTATTGTATAATTCTTATAATTTTAATTTTAGTTAATATGTGTATGACGAAGGTAGTCGTCCATGAACTATGTCCATGTTAACAGAGTTGATGAACTCTTTCCACATTTGGATAGAGTTTATGAACTCTGTCCACATTTGGATAGAGTTGATCAACTCTGTCCATTTGGATAGAGTTCAGAAGACTTTCATAAAAAATTGATTAAACCATTTCAAAAATCCCTTCACTTAATGATGTTGTCCTCTTTATTAAAGTTTTAAAAATGTATTTTATATGGTAATCTACCAAATTAACAAGATGAAAATGGAATTACCTATCCCCAATGCAATATTATGGAATCTCTCTAGGCCTCTTGCTGTGATTATTTGATTTGTAACAAAGAAGGTAATATAAAGTGGTTGATTATGAATAGATGCTTTAAACCTGGTTGACAATGGGGAGATAGGTGGATAGAGTTGAACTCTATCCAAATTAATAGGGTTGATGAACTCTGTCCAAATGTGGATAGATTTGAACAACTCTATCCATTTGGACAGAGTTGACCAACAGAAAGTCTCGAGGTATGATTCCATTTGTTTTTTATCACCCAACGCTATGAGTCAAATTGATTGCTTTTTAAATTGTAATCTAAAGAGTTTTTTTATCCATGACCATAGATAAATTTTTGTTAATTTTTGTTAGAATAATCAACCCATAGTTTACCACCTTAGACATTAATTTAATTATTTTTGTCTTATTTGCCTAGTTCATGTGTCCCACCTTATGCAAGTTGTCATTTACCTATCCATAGTGGTCAAACTTGCCTTATTTGACTCATGTAGTGCTTGGGAAACCTCAAGGAATCAATTCTACTTTATTCCTGGCCTCCTAGGTGCCCTTCTGCTTTTTCTGCCTTTATTGCCTGCTTTTTCAGTGTTTTAAGGCAATAGGGAAAGTTTGACTAGGTGAGGTGAACTAGTTTTTTGTCCTCTTCATCCTCCACTCTTTTCTCCTTGTAAAAACATGTATTAGTTGTCATTCCATCACTCTTTAGCTTTCCTAATACTTTTTTCTAATTCGTAAGCTCCATGACTGATTTGGGATCAGCTTTTTGCACCTATGGGGGATTTGCTTATTTTTAGTAAGCCTGCTTTATGCTAGATTCGAATTGCTCCTCATGAATTTGAATACCTGATATATTTTATTTATTCAGAAACCTATTATTTTACATGGTTGGCTATTGTACACTGAGTTAATACAGTTTAGTGTTCAGCTCCAATTTCAGTCTCTTTTGTGAGTGATTTTACATGATCAATTGTTAATTGTTGTGAGTAAAATTAATCTATCACTGGGTTCAATTTCCACATGGTATCAGAGACATTATAGATCAATTTCTCTCCTTCAAAATTGTTTTGCAGGTTCAACATCAGTGACTGGGAGCGTTCTACTGACAGTCGGGACAGATTTTCTAAGCTATGGATCAATCACAGAAAACTATCTTGACTCCCTTCAATTTCTTTGAATGGAAAGAAGATATGGAGATACTGTTGAGAGCGAAAGGCCTCTACAGGGTGACTATGGCAACAGAAGCAGAGCCCAATGCAGCTGCAGAGAAGATTAAATGGCACAACAGGAGGGATGAGGCCTATGGTCTCCCGTGTCTGAGTATTTCCAGAGACCTCCTTTTCCATCTTAATGGATTGACATCACTGAATGAAGTATGGGAGAAGATTTCTAGACTTTTTGGAAAAACAGATGAGATGAGGGGACATCAAATCGAAAATGAGCTGATTTCTCTGAGTCCAAATAGCTTTGAATCCCTGCAGCTATATTTCTCCAAGTTCAAAGCACTTGTTTTGCAGCTAAAACAGTGTGGGATCGAAAAGAAGGATGATCAGCTCATCCTAGACATTCTCTTGAAGCTAGGCCCTGACTACTCAGTGTTTTTTTTGACCTTCTATGCCACAAAACTGACAGCTCGAACCTGGAAGATGCCTATCCTTGCAGATTTCATGCAATCTCTCACACAAGAACAGGACAAGCTGGTGATGATGGCACTATCAAACCATCCAAATATCAAGCTCTGATTACTGGAGATTCGAAGGTGGATTCAAAAAGCAAAAAGAAAGCTAAAAAGCCACCTGAGCAAAAGAGAGACAAGAAACAGTCTCCAGAGGAGCCACAAGGTTCCAAGAAGAACTACCAGAAGAAGAAAAACAAAGGTGAAATGAGCAAGTGTGCATACTACAATAAGAGCAATCACACTGAAAGCTCTTGTATGAAGAATCAAATAGACATGCTGACCCAACTCCTGGAGAAGAATGGCATCTCCGTTCCAGACAGCTCAAAGAAGAGAGAAGGAGGATCAAGTTCAGATGATAGAGAGAGATTTCATGCATTGGTTGCTGGCACATCAATCTCACCCAGTTTTATCATTGATTCTGGAGGTTCAAGACACATGGTTTCGACCAAGGAGGAATTCTTCTCACTTGACATGTCGAAAGGACCACCTATAGTACTGGGAGATGACTCTCTCACTGAAATTTTGGGCAAAGGGAGGATTGATCTTGATCATGGTCAGTTCAGCAATGTCTTGTATGTGCTTGGTCTTGCCTCCAACCTCTTGTCAGTGTACCAGATGACCCACACTGGGTCTCCTAAGAAAGTCATATTCTCCCCTAATGAAGTTGAGATCACAGAGATCTCAAGTGGTAGAGTCATTGCAAAAGGAGTTGCAAATCATGCGCAAAAGGTATACATGTTCTCACACTTCCTACCCTACTCAAACCCCTCTACTCTTCTGATTCATGCTAATGAAGCCAGCAAGCTTTGGCATGAAATATTTGGCCACCTAAATTACAAGTATCTTTCTAATCTTAGTGAAAAAGAGATGGCCATAGGGTTGCCCAAGATAAAATTTTCCAAAGGAGTCTGTCAAGGTTGTATCCTACGAAAACACCCAGAGCACAAATTTGAGAGATCTAGTCATGAGAGAACCTCTGCACCCGTCGATATTATCCACAGTGATTTTTCTAGCCCATTCCCTCATATGTCCATGAGTCCGGCCAAATATGCATTGACTTTCATTGATGACTTTTCCACGTACTGCTAGGTTCACTTCTTGAAACACAAGTCTGAAGTTTTTGGCCTATTCAAAGTCTTTAAGGCTTTGGTTGAGAACCAGACTGGAAGGAAACTCAAGGTCCTCAGATATGACAATGGTGGTGAGTATTTCAAGTCTGAGTTTATTAATTATTGTGCAGATGCAGGTATTCAGGTGAAGCATTCTATCCCTTACACACCACAGCAAAATGGGGTTGCTGAGAGGAATAACAGATCACTGAAGGAGATGGCAACATGCATGATGGAGGCCAAAACTTTGCCACCAAAGTACTAGGCCAAAGCTATCAACTATGCAGCCCATATTCAAAATAGGGTGCCTCATAAACATCTTGATGGTATGACTCCCTTCGAAGCATGGAGTGGGCACAAGCCAGATGTGACCCATTTCAGGATTTTTGGGTCAAAGGTTTGGGCTAGAATTCCAACAGAGAAGAGGAAGGCTTTGCATCCCCAAAGCCAAGAGTGTCTTTTTTTTGGATACTCTAAAGATTCAAAAGGGTACAAACTAATAAATTTGAGCACAAACAAAGCCTTCATCGAAAGGTGTGTTCAGTTTGAAGAAGAACCCCTTGCAGCAGTGGAAGTTGGAGAAGCCTCTTCTCCACCTGAACCTCAGGAAGTAAGTAAAGAGTTTGTTGAACATGATGATTCTGATTTTTCTGATGGATATGAGTTTATTGCAGACACTAACAGCCTTACAAGGCCAAAATGGGCATCCAAAACACTACAAGCAGCAGGAAAGCTAGCTGGTGATCCCAATGACCCAAGGAGGACTAGATCTCAATTTGAGAGTGGTCTATGCATGAAGGATCCTATGTTTGCTGAAAATTGATATTTGATGGTGGAGTCTGATCCTCAAACATATGAAAAAGTAGCAGGAGATCCAAGATGGAAAACATCCATGAAGGAGGAGTTCATCTCACTTCAGAAGAGAAACACATGGGAGCTAGTGGATCTTCCCCCAGGGAGAAAGTTACTCCAGTGTAAGTGGGTCTATAAGACAAAATTTGCTTCTGATGGTTCACCACTAAAGTACAAGGCTAGATTGGTATCCAAGGGCTACTCACAGGTTCATGGCATAGATTACAATGAGACCTTTTCCCCAGTGGCAAAGATGGATTCCATCAGGCTAGCCTTAGCCATTGCAGCCTCAACGCAATGGGAGGTACATCGCATGGATGTAAAATGTGCCTTCCTAAATGGATATCTCATTGAAAAGATATATATGTAGCATCCTCAAGGTTTTTATACTAACCCTTCTCTTGTTTCCAGGTTGAGAAAGTCATTGTATGGGCTAAAGCAAGCCCCCAGGGCTTGGTATGCCAAGATCGATAGCTTCTTGCTATCACTAAATTTTGTTCGGTGAAAATCAGATCCAAATGTATATTTGAAGTTAGTTAATGGTTCATTAATGATCATTGTGTTATATTTTGATGACCTCCTCATTACAGGAAGCTCAAAGGATGAGATTGCTTCCTTAAAAGGAGCTATGAACCAAGCCTTCTCCATGACAGATTTGGGGCTCTTAAGTCAATTTTTGGGGCTTGAGATTGCTCAAACCAAAGCTAGAATCAAGGTGCACCAGTATAAATATTCCTTGGACTTACTGAACAAATTCAGAATGAAGGATTGCAAAGCAAGCAAAACTCCTTTCCTTTCAGGAGTGAAGCTGGAAGAAGCTGATTCTTCACCTATGGTAAACAATACACTGTATAGGAAATTGATTGGATGTTTGTTGTATCTGACACATACTAGACCTGATATTTCTTATGCATTAAGTGTGGCTTCTAGATATATGGATCAGCCTCATGAGATCCATTGGAAAGCATCCAAAAGGATCCTTAACTTTGTTCAGGGAACAAGGACACATGGGATCTTCTATAAAGCAAAGTCTGATCTTGATTTGATTGGATTTACTAACAGTGATTGGGCAGGTGATAGCACAGAAAGAAATTCCACATCAGGATATGTGTTCATGCTTGTAGAAGGGCCAATCAGCTGGTCAAGCAAGAAACAGAGTGCCATTGCACTCTCATCTACAGAAGCAGAGTACAGAGGAGTTGTTAATGCAGCAACTCAATGTTTATGGTTCCAGGGTTTACTTGGAGAGTGTGGTTTCGAATCAGAGTACTCAACTACCATCTATTGTGATAACTAGATTAGCATTCGAATCTGCAAAGATCTAGTTCAGAAGCAGAGAACCAAACACATTGAGATCCATATGCACTACATCAGAGAGCTTGTGTATGATGGCACCATTCACCTACTCTTCTGTTCATCTTCAGAACAAGTAGCTGATATATTCACCAAAGAATTTTGTGAGAAGACCTTCAGCAATCTCAAATCACTGCTGGGGATTGCTGATCATTCTGTGAAGCATGAGTGAAGACAAGATTTCCAAATTTTGTTTTACAGTCCTTGTTTAAGGGAGGGTTTTCCCAAGTTGGTTTTGCCTCTTTCCTTGTTTAAATGGACATGCAGTATGTAAAGGGTGACTAAGCCTTATTGCTAGGCCCTATAATTTTCTGATATATTACTCATAAGTCAGGATTAAGGGGGGGTGTTAGAATAATCAACCCATAGTTTACCACCTTAGACATTAATGTAATTATTTTTGTCTTATTTGCCTAGTTCATTGTGTCCCACCTTATGCAAGTTGTCATTTACCTATCCATAGTGGTCAAAATTTCCTTATTTGACTCAAGTAGCACTTGGGAAACCTCAAGGAATCAATTCTACTTTATTCTTAGCCTCCTAGGAGTCCTTCTGCTTTTTCTGCTTTATTGCCTGCTTTTTCAGTGTTTTAAGGCAATAGGAAAAGTTTGACTAGGTGAGGTGAACTAGTTTTTTGTCCTATTCATCCTCCACTCTTTTCTCCTTGTAAAATCATGTATTGGTTGTCATTCCATCACTCTTTATATTGCCTAATCCTTTTTTCTAATTCATGAGCTCCATGACTGATTTGGGATCAGCTTTTTGCACCTATGGGGGATTTGCTTATTTTTAGTAAGCCTGCTTTATGCTAGATTCGAATTGCTCCTCATGCATTTGAATCCCTGATGTATTTTATTTATTCAGCAACCTATTATGTTACAGGTTTTTCTATTGTACACTAAGTTAATATAGTTTAGTGTTCAGATCCAATTTCAGTCTCTTTTGTGAGTGATTTTGCATGATCAATTGTTAATTGTTGTGAGTAAAATTAATCTATCACTGGGTTCAATTTCCACAATTTTAATTATAAATTATATGTTTTTAGAATTTGATATAATCTATTGTAATTAGATTGAAATATTTTTAACTTAAATTATATTTAATAATTTAAATAAAATGGACAGAGTTGATGAAATCTGTCATTTGGACAGAGTTGATCAACACTCAGATGGAAAGTTCATGAACTCTGTCCAGATGGACAGATTTGAAGAACTCTCTCCAAATCATGATAGATTTGATGAACTCTATCCATTTGGACAGAATTCATCAACTCTATCCACATGTGGACAAATTTCATCAACTCTGTCCAAATAGACAAGACAATGGATTATACTTAGCAAAACATAGTTCATGCAGAGTTCATCAACTCTTTCCCTGATAAATTTACTTAGAAAAATGTATTTTAGTAGGTTTGATATAAATCATAAAAAAAACATTATTACACATAAAACATCAAATTGTTTTATTACCGATCTATTTGATCTTATGTATTTTTAATCTAAATCATAAAAGAAACATATAACTTGTATAATGCTTATTAGTTACAGTTTGTACTTACTATTATATTAATATATTGTGCATTTTTTTTAATTTTAATCTAAGTTCATAGGTATAATAAGGAAGATATTTGTATTAAATCTGTCCATGGACAAAGTTCATGAATTAATACTCTATCCATGGGCAGAGTTGATGAACTCTGTTCACATGGATTGATGAACTTAACTCTATCCATGTGGATAGAGTTGATGAACTCTATCCACCTGGACAGAGTTGATGAACCCTATCTATGTGAACAGAGTTGATGAACTCTGTCCATGCAGAGTTCATCAACGTTGTCCATGTAGAGTCACTGCAGAGTTCATCAACTCAGACTCTGATCAGTTTACTTAGCATAAGGGATATTTTTATGATTTTATGGAATAATAAAAGTATTCGTAGTTGACATAAAGAAATGTAGCTTTAATTTCATATTTGATGATATTGGTTCCATTAATTTTAAAAATCTAAAATACATCAAAAAAACAGAGATTGCTACATTAATTTCTCATACATCCAACAATAGTGTAGCTCTTTTCATTTTAAAAACTATTGGATAATATTAGGGACATTTAGGTCTTTATTAAAAACGTAGTTTTAAAAATCTAAAACACATAAAAAACATGAATATTGCTATATTAATTTCTCATACATCCAACAATAGTGTAGCTATTTTCATTTTAAGAACTATTAGATAATATGAGGGACATCTAGGTAATAAAAACTTAGTTTTTATAGTAGCTAGTTCTCTAAAGTTGAGGCATTGACATGCAGAATTTGAATATGTTATGAGTTGATATATTAGATAATATTAAGGACATAGAGGTCTTTATTAAAACTTAGTTTTTTAGTGGCTAGGTCTTTGAAGATGAGGAATTAACATGTAGAATTTGAACGTGATATGAGTTTATTTGTGTAATCTTGTATATATCATATCAAATGGAAATAGATAATAAATTAGCTATAATAATTTAAAGAACTATTAGATAATATTAGGGATATCTAGGTCCTTATTGAAATATTAGTTTTTATAGTAGCTAGGTCTTTGAAGTTGATTAATTAACATGTAGAAATTGATATTTCTATAAACTTGTAGATATCATATCCAATGGAAAGAGAGAAGCCTTTGAGACAGAAGGGTAGGAGGTCATCACATTTTTCGGGAGTTCGTGTCCAAAATGAAAATCAAAGATTATCAACTTCACCTCCGCATTCAAGCTTATTATATAGTTCACATTCATCTGATCATCGACATGGCGATAGTGGTAGAAATGATTCCCCCTTATCATATATGGTTGTAGTGTCATTGATATAAAGAAGGGTCATTTATATTTATTTGTAGATATGGGTCAATTACTTCTGGACTGATATCTACACATCTACACATAAAATTTAGAGGAAGCAAAAGTAGTAATGTTTTTACTTGTTTCTTCTTCAAGGTATGTACTATTACCCAAATCGTTCTCTGATATATAAGTTTAATTAGTTTAAATAATTTTTACATTTGTAAATTGCTTGTATATATGTTGAAGCTTGGGTCTCTTCAATCTTTCGAGGCAAAGGGAAGACTCCATTGAATGATAGAGAATTTGAGGTAATTTTGTTAATAATTGTATTGTTCTTCTATATATTAGTTTAATGTTTTAATTTTTTTATTTTAATTTAAAATTGTTTAAATAATTTATAATATTCATAATCTATTTTTATACATGTTTTAGATTGTTATGAGTCCAAGGGAAGACCCTAGTAGAGGATAGTGGTGGAATTATTTGATTCAGACATCAGGGAGATTAATTTTAGGATTATACACATGTTCATGATTTTTTTGGGGGATTATATACATGTACATTGAACTCACATTTTCATGATTGTTTTTTTGGATTATATACATACATACATTGATCTTAGATAATATTTTTTGGATTATATACATGTATATGTAAAGGTTAGGAATGTTAGGAATGTTAGGAATGTTAAGAACGAATCTGGGGAATGTTAACGTTAAGGATGAAAGCAATCCAATTTGTTAAGAATGAATATATGAGGAATATTAATGTTAAGAATGAACATGGGGAATGTTATGAGTGAATGTAGGAATGGGGAATGTTAATGTTAGAAATGAATGTTAGGAAATGTTAGTAATGTTAGGAGGTTTTGATAGGTGCAAATATATGAATCTTGAGAATTTTAGGAATGTTAAGAATGTTGTGAAGTTTTGATAGGTGCAATCTAATATTAAGAATCAATGTGGGGAATGTTAGGAATAAATGTCCATAGAACGCTACAAATGAATGTTAGGAAAATGTTTGGAATGTTAGGAAGTTTTGATGGGTGAAAATATACATGAATGTTAGGAATGAATGTTCGGAAAGGAACTAGGAAGTTTTGATAAGTGCAAATATCCATGAACGTTAGGAATAAATGTTAGAAAAAAGAACTAGGAAGTTCTGATAGGTGTAAATATATGAATGTTAGGAATGAATGTTAAGAATGAATGTTAGGAAGTTTAGATAGGGGCAATTATATGAATTCATGTATTAGTAAATTTATGTATGTTTGTATATGTAACATATTTTTAGTGTTGAAAAGTTGAAAATTTTAGGAATGTTAGGAATGTTAGGAAGTTTTGATAGATGCAATATAATGTTAAGAATCAATGTGGGGAATGTTAGGAATAAATGTAGGGAATGTTAGAAATGAATGTTAGGAAATGTTAGTAATGTTAGCAAGTTTTGATAGGCGTAAATATATGAATGTATGAGTGAATGTTAGGAAGTTTTGATAGGAATATTTTTTATTACTAAAGTAAAATTAGCAACTTGATTTTGAATTCTAATATTTTATTATTACTAAGGTAATATTAGCAACTTGATTCTGAATTTTAATAAATTAAAGTTCAATGACTTCATGATAGCCAATATTAACATAAAATAAGAAATGATATAGTTAAAAACATCGCAATGGAATGTCGTCCTTAATTATCTGTTCATGGTCATATTTGGACAGTTTCAATTTTTTATTTTTTAAGTTTTTTTTAATGCAATTTGTACCAATTTTATTTGAGATGCACATACTAAATGACTATACTGACAACATATAACATCAGGTTCATAATCCTGAAAGTAAACATAATTTTCAGTCATACGAGTCTACTGCAAAAAATAGCCTTTTAAAATGATGGATCCGCTCTCGTATGTAAATCTGTTGTCATTGTAGTCCTCCAATAACTTCAATTTTCCTTTAGTGCATCGCATCAAATAATATTTTACATTTTCGTTGTTCTATAAAGGTGCAATCACAACGAAAATATCTCCTGTACAAATTACAATTGGCATTGGAGTTAAGTGAATTAAATTGACTATATAAACATAAGGTGATGGACAATATTGAACAACCAACAACATCATTACCTTCTCTAACAAGATCTGAAATTCTATCACCATCGGATAATATTTTTATTACTTCTGATTCTAATTCTTCTATGCTTGCTAGTGGCATTTTCCCTTTTGGATTAATCTCTGTGTGTTTCCAATGTTTTACATAGTTGTTCATTATGTTTTCACAAACTTCTGTAGATTCAACATTTTTAGTGCAAATATGACAAAAACATGTTTGCTTTCTACTGTCAAATGCAAACATGTTTTTGAAGGATTTTGTTTGAATAGAGTGAAGTTCTCTAGTCCCATGTATGGTGCTAGCCTCGTATGGTATTGATCTATCTATATCTTGGACCCCAACAAGCCAAAAAAACCTACACAATAAATGATAAATCACAAATGACAACTTTTAATGTTAGTGTACAAGTACTTCAATGTTAGTACATATATTTTTTAAAATTGAGAATTAATATAAATTAAAAAAATAATGTACATACTTGCACACATATTTTGATTGTTGACTACAATCATGGCTTAGATTTGTTTTACACCATTGGAAAACCTCTACAGCTGAATGGAATTGTCTAGAAGAATGGTTCATTTTCCATCTTCGAAGTGCTATTTTTAGGCATGCTCCTGCACCATCTTGTTCATCTTTTCCATGTCTAGTTTAAAAGAAATTTCAGCGATGTTTAATTTTCATTGCTTTATGAAGTCGACATAACCAAAAAAAAGATCGTGAAGATTTAAATTGTCCCGCACATCCATCCGACCATATCCAATGTTCATTGAATTTAACTTTATGATTTTTTAGTGAATCATAGAAATTTTTTTCAATACAATGTTGAACAAAATGTGTATCATGTGTACGATTATCGATGATATAAAAGTGATATTCTTTAATCACATCTTGATTGTCACAAGTAATTTCATTGCCATCAACATCTTGTTGAGAATGTCTATATAGAACATGGAAAAATATCGAAACGTGGTCAGAATGATAGTATTCACTTTGAATCTCTTTTTGTGTAGCAAATGTGTAGTTTTTTGTAAAATCAACCACAGACAAAATTGTTCCAACTGAAAAAAATTCATGGGAATGTTTGAATTGAAGGTATTGCCATTGTGCTCTATGTGAATGCTTGGTGTATTTATAAATTTCACTTTCAAATTTCTTGAGAAAATCCGTCACACATATTTTATCTTCTCGCAATTCAATTCTTTTGGAATGTGCATCACTATAACTTGTAGAATAAATGTTGTATTCATATCTTCTCCAATCAACGGTTACATTTGAAAGTGACTGATAATTATTGATAGGGTATTTATTATGGAATAAAACAATATTTCCACAACCATGACCATGTTTTCCATTAACACGTTTCTTATTATAAAATACTTCATCATGCTTTCTCTCACATAGGGTTTGAGATATGAATTCACGTACTGTTGGCGGAGGTGGTGAATTTGTCCAAATTTTTTTATCAAATTCAAGAAACATGTCGTAATATAATTGAAATTGCACATGATAATGACAACAACATGTGTCACGTATAGTAATAGGTCTAACATACCATGGTTTTTGTTGCACAAATGTAGTGATCGACATATTAATTCCACGATGATCTTCCTTGAATTTATTGAACAATTGTACTTGTGTCATTTCCATTATATGTTTTGGATGGATTTCATATACATTTCGTGATACTCTTTCTCATATCACATCCCTTGAGGGTGTGTGCAAGAAGTTGAGGGTCTCTTTTGGCGCTTTAGATGAAATACAAAACTGAAAAAATAGACATCCATCAACTTGCGTGGATATTTTGAGACACTTACACAATGAATCTTGCGATCAGTTAAAAACAATATTAAATGTAGGAAATTGAATGGCCTTTCCAAATATATATTTTTTTTCTATTGAAAATGTTGTTAACTATATAAAGTTGGATATTTTTTAATAGGCACTTTTTATTTTTGGGACAAATTATAAGGTATATGTTTTTGTGGGTGCGGCGTTTGAATGTCTTAATGCAATTATTTTGGAAGTGGTTTTTTTATAGCGTGTAGAGGTTGGTGTTCTTTAGTGCACCATATAAGTTTTTTTTTAAATGGTTGAGAAATGAAAGAGATATGGAAAAAACACTAACAGTGTGTTTCTTGAGTTGAGTGATGACAGAATATAAATAAGAAAAAAATAGAAAAAATTATGTATTATTGTTAAAATTTACATATTTAGAATCTGCAAAAAAAATCATATATGTTTCTAAAATATCATAAAAAATGGAGGTGTGTAGCATAATCAGATGAACCGCTAAACATGAATATATTGGAAATTTGGATATAATGCTGAATTGGAAATGGTTTATCATACTCCAAGTCATAGGAATGTTGAATCCAAAGCAAAGTACAAAGCAGACACATAGGCATACTAATTCTATGAAAGCATGGGTGGAGGCTCGGCCTTGTGATTTGGTGGGAATTTTTTTTGAATTTAAATAATATGTGAGTGTGATTTAGTAAAGCCAAACGTGTGCATGATTTAGTAAAGCCAAACGCATGCACAATTTATAAAATCCAAACATGTGCGTGTTGTATTTAACATCATTATCATCAACACCATCGTCATCATCATCATCATCATCACCTTCATTATCACCATCATCACCATCCTCATCCTCATCATCACCATGATCATTGGTCATTGCTCATCCTCATCATCACCATGATCATTGGTCATCACTCATCCTTATCATCACCATGATCATTGGTCATCGATCATCATCACCATCACCATGATCATTGATCATCGATCATCATCACCATCCTCATCCTCATCATCACCATGATCATTGATCATTGATTATCATCAGCATCGTCATCCTCATCATCAGCATCACCTTCCTCATCATCATCATCATCATCATCATGAACATCATCGTCACCATCGTCATCATCATGATCAACATCATCATCACCATCATCATCATCATCATCATCATATTCATCCTCCTCCTCCTCCTCCTCCTCCTCCTCCTCCTCCTGCTCATCATCATCATCATCAACATGATCATCAGCATCACCATCAACATCATGAATGTCATCATCACCATCGTCATCATCATCATCAACATCAACATCAACATCATCATCATCATCATCATCATCATCATCATCATCATCATCATCATCATCCTCATCATCATCATCACCTTCATCATCATCATCATCACCATCCTCAT
>LPNX011107171.1:49787-80603 GCA_001517045.1 Pseudotsuga menziesii
ATCATCACCATGACCATTGATCATCAATCATCATCACCATCCTCATCCTCATCATCACCATGATCATTGATCATCGATCATCATCACCATCCTCATCCTCATCATCAGCATCACCTTCCTCATCATCATCATCATCATCATGAACATCATTGTCACCATCGTCATCATCATGATCAACATCATCATCACCATTGTCATCATCATCATCATCTTCATCCTCCTCCTCCTCCTCCTCCTCCTCCTCCTCCTCATCATCATCATCATCAACATGATCATCATCATCACCATCAACATCATGAACATCATCATCACTATCGTCGTCATCATCATCAACATCAACATCATCATCGTCATCATCATCATTCTCATCATCATCATTGCCTTCATCATCATCATCACCACCATCATCATCCTCATCATAACCATGATCATTGGTCATCGATCATCATCACCATCCTCATCCTCATCATCACCATGATCCTTGATCATCGATCATCACCACCATCCTCATCCTCATCGTCACCATGATCATTGATAATCGATCATCATCACCATCCTCATCCTCATCATTAGCATCACCTTCCTCATCATCATCATCATCATCATGAACATCATCATCACCATCGTCATCATCATGATCAACATCATCATCACCATCGTCATCATCATCATCATTTGCATCATCATCATCCTCCTCATCCTCCTCCTCCTCCTCATCATCATCATCAACATGATCATCATCATCACCATCAACATCATGAAAATCATCATCACCATCGTCGTCGTCATCATCAACATCATCATCATCATCATCATCAGCATCATCCTCATCATCATCATCACCTTCATCATCATCATGATCACCATCCTCATCCTCATCATCACCATGATTATTGATCATTGATCATCATCACCATCCTCATCCTCATCATCACCATGATCATCAGTGATCGATCATCATCACCATCCACATCCTCATCATCACCATGATCATTGATCATCAATCATCATCATCAACGTTGCCATGATCATCATCATTGTCGTCGTCGTCATCATCAACATCAACATCATTATCAACATCATCAACATGATCATCAACATCACCATGACAATCATCATCACCAGCGTCGTCATGATCATCATGATCATCATCATCATCATCCTCATCATCATCATCATTGTCATAATCATCATTACCTTCATCAGCATCATCAACATGATCATCATCGTCACCATCAACATCATGAACATCATCATCACCAGCATCGTCATCATCATCATCATCAACATCATCGTCATCATGCTCATGATCATCCTCCTCCTCCTCCTCATCATCATCTTCCTCATCATCATCACCATCAACATCATGAACATCATCATCACCGTTGTCATCATTATCATCATCCGCAACATCATCCTCATCATCATCAACATCATCGTCATTGCTGTCATCATCATTTCCATCATCATCACCATCGTCACCATCCTCATCCTTCTTGTCATCATCATCATAAACATCTTCATCGTCATCATCATCATCACCATCATCATCACCATCCTCATCCTCATCATCATCCTCATCCTCATCCTCGTCATCATCCCCATCATCATCATCATCATCATCGATCATCATCACCATCCTCATCCTCATCATCAGCATCACCTTCCTCATCATCATCATCATAAACGTCATCGTCACGATCGTCGTCATCATGATCAAAATCATCATCACCATCATCATCATCAACATCATATTCATCATCATCTTCCTCCTCCTCCTCCTCCTCCTCCTCATCATCATCATCAACATCATCAACATCATCATCACCATCATCATCATCATCATCAACATCAACATCATCATCGTCATCTTCATCATCCTCATCATCATCATCACCTTCATCATCATCATCATCACTATCCTCATCCTCATCATCACCATCCTCATCCTCATCATCACCATGATCATTGATCATCGATCATCATTAACATCCTCATCCTCATCATCAGCATCACCTTCATCATCATCATCATCATCAACATCCTCATCCTCATCATCAGCATCACCTTCCCCATCATCATCATCATCCTCATCATGAACACCATCGTCACCATCGTCGTCATCATGATCAACATCATCATCACCATTGTCATCATCATCATCATCTTCATCATCCTCCTCCTCCTCCTCCTCCTCCTCCTCATCATCATCATCATCAACATGATCATCATCATCACCATCAGCATCATGAACATCATCATCACCATCGTCGTCATCATCATCAACATCAACATCATCATTGTCATCATCATCATCCTCATCATCATCATCGCCTTCATCATCATCATCATCACCATCCTCATCCTCATCATCACCATGATCATTGGTCATTGATCATCATCATCATCCTCATCCTCATCATCACCATGATCATTGGTCATCGATCATCATCACCATCCTCATCCTCATCATCACCATGATCATTGATCATCGATCATCATCACCATCCTCATCCTCATCATCAGCATCGCCTTCCTCATCATCATCATCATCACCATCGTCATCATCATCATCATCTTCATCATCATCCTTCTCCTCCTCCTCCTCCTCATCATCATCACCATCAACATCATGAACATCATCATCACCATCGTCGTCGTCATCATCAACATCAACATCCTCATCATCATCATCATCATCATCCTCATCATCATCATCACCTTCATCATCATCATCATCACCATCCTCATCCTCATTATCACCAAGATCATTGATCATCGATCATCATCACCATCCTCATCCTCATCATCACCATGATCATCGATCATCGATCATCATCACCATCCTCATCCTGATCATCACCATGATCATTGATCATCGATCATCATTATCAACACCACCATGAACATCATCATCATCATCATCATCATCAACAACATCAACATCATTATCAACATCATCAACATCACCATCAACATCATCATCACCAGTGTCGTCATCATCGCCATCATCATCATCACCATCCTCATCATCATCATCATTCTCATCATCATCATTACCTTCATCATCATCATCTACATGATCATCATCATCACCATCAACATCATGAACATCATCATCACCAGCGTCGTCATTATCATCATCATCAACATCATCGTCATCATCCTCATCATCCTCATCATCATCCTCATCATCATCATCTTCATCATTATCATCACCATCAACATCATGAACATCATCATCATCGTCGTCATCATCATCATCATCATCAACATTATCCTCATCATCCTCATCATCATCAACATCATCGTCATCATTACCATCATCATGAACATCATCATCACCATCGTCACCATCCCCATCCTCCTCGTCATCATCATCATAAACATCATCATCATCATCATCGTCGTCATCATCATCATCATCACCATCATCACCATCCTCATCCTCATCATCATCCTCATCCTCATCCTCCTCGTCATCATCATCATAAACATCTTCATCATCATCGTCATCACCATCATCATCATTATCATCATCATCATCTTCATCATCCTCATCCTCATCATCATCATCATCATCATCCTCATCAACATCATCATGAACATCATCAACATGATCATCATCATCAACATCAACATCATGAACATCATCATCACCAGTGTTGTCATCATCATCATCATCGTCGTCGTCGTCATCGTCATCATCATCATCATCAACATCATCCTCCTCCTCCTCATCATCATCATCAACATCGTCATCATCATCATCGCCATTACCATCACCATCATCACCATCCTCATCCTCCTCATCCTCCTCCTCCTCATCATCATAAACATCATCATCATCATCATCACCATCATCACCATCCTCATCCTCCTCCTCATCATCCTCATCCTCATCCTCCTCATCATCATCATCATAAACATCTTCATCATCATCATCATCACCATCATCACCATCCTCATCCTCATCATCACCATCATCATCACCATGATCATTGATCATCAATCATCATCATCAACATCATCCTCCTCCTCATCATCATCATCATCAACATCATCATCATCATCATCATCGCCATTATCATCACCATCATCACCATCCTCATCCTCCTCCTCCTCCTCCTCCTCATCATCATAAACATCATCATCATCATCATCACCATCATCACCATCCTCATCCTCCTCCTCATCATCCTCATCCTCATCCTCCTCATCATCATCATCATAAACATCTTCATCATCATCATCATCGCCATCATCACCATCCTCATCCTCATCATCACCATCATCATCACCATGATCATTGATCATCAATCATCATCATCAAAAGAGGCATGATCATCATGTTCATCATCATATCCATCTTCATCATCATCATCTTCTTCATCACCATCATCATCATCAACATCAACACCATCAACATCATCATCACCATCGTCATCATCAACGTTAACATCATCATCACCATCAACATCATGAACATCAACATCACCTTCCTCATCCTCATCATCCTCATCACCTTCATCATCATCATCATCAATATGATCATCATCATCACCATCAACATCATGAACATCTTCATCACCATCGTCGTCATCATTATCATCATCATCATCATCACCACCATCATGATAATCATCATCGTCTTCATCACCATCAGTATGGAGGGATGGAGTAAGGGAGAAAAAGGAACATATACGAAGGGATGCAAAGAGAATGAGGGAGGTATATTTAGAAAGAGATAGGGATATGTAGGGATTATTGGGGCTATAGAGAGAAACATTTATATGCATGAAAAGAAGGGAACACTAAAAACATTTGTTTTGTTGCTAGCCATAGAAAACATTTGGGAAGTTATGATCTTATTCGTTGCCGTAGCCATGCACCCACTCTATTAATTGTGCTTAACCATATCGCATGTGCATTATACTTAAACAAATCACGTACGCGGTTTTACTCTATATAACGCGTGCGCATTTTGGGACTGTAAAAAAAGTGAATTGTTTTTGTCCGAGAGCAACTTCACTCTGTTTTTATGAATTTATCCCATTACCATGCGTTTTTTTTCCAGGAGCACGAGCCCGCCTATGAAAATAGTCACAATTTACACATTCTCCATCATTCTTTTTGTTATGCAGGCGCAACATTGAGGATATATTTCATGGTTGAGGAGCACACAGGATAAGATATCAAGCTTCAATGTCATTTCATGGTGATGGTGGATATACACAATTGTACAAGAAAATCAGCTTGAGGAACAATTTATGATTTAACTTTCATTTGCTTATTATTCAAGAGAACCAAAGGTAAATTTTTCGATTCATTATTGTTTTGATGGGAAATATGAACAATTGAGAAGGAAGATTGAAGCACCTTGAAGGATCAATAGTTATAAAGCAAGTTAAAGGTTTCAAAGCTTGTAATTGAGGAGCAACAAAAACAAACTATATTGACATTGATCATTGTACTGATGGAGAATGTACGTAACCGAGGAATAAAATTAGCAAGGAAGAAGAGACCTCAAGAAGTCATTGAAGAAGAGAAAGAAAAGAAAAGAATAGACATGATTAATTGGAGGCTTTCTTTGGAAACTAATCTAAATCCAATTATAGAGGATATAGTGGTTCATCCTATTAATCCAACACAAGAAAAAAGGAAGAATTCACTGGAGGGACCTTCAATTTCCACAATAGTTGTTGAACAAGCACCCCATGGAAGTATTCAAGAAGAAAAACATAGGTGCTCATTAGGGGATGTTTCAAATCCCACATCAAGTCAAAGCGATAAGTTACCATCTCAAGACGAAGCTCATGAAGAGGTGTTGTACATGGAGCCTACTGTTGAAGAGGCGTTGGACATGGAGCCTACTATTGAAGAAGAAAATATTATCTGGACCATCGATGAGGATGTTGGACTTCCACCATCCAACTACCAGGAAGAGAATGAAGGACAACAAGTTGCTACTAAAACGCCAGAGTGTATTGTTGATGCACTATATGATAGAAATCCAACCCCCTTACCTCCATTAGAAAGCACACATCGAAGAACTCTGAAGCATATACAAGTTGATGAAGGACTCCTCAATTCCATTGAAGGTACGCTATCTAAACGTAGTATTTCTTATCAAACTCAACAAATACTAAATAAATATTTTGTTTCTAAATGTGATGGAGATAAATGTAGATTATTTTTATCATTGTTAAAATCTAGGGGCATGAATATTGTTAGGAAATCGTTACAGATAAAGATGATAAAGCCTTCTGGACCAAGTTCTCATATAGTTAAAAGCTTAGTAGATGCCTTTGGTAAAATTGGTAAGAACACAAGGTCAAAGGACCGCAGTGCGGCTTGTCATGTGTTGTCACAAGCAATTGTAAATAAGAACACCAGGGTCCTTCATTTTCTCAAGCCTACATCTAAAATAGTTAATTTGAATATAAAAACCCTCCGTAGGTATTCTATTAGAAGAGAACATCTTGACACAACCGCCCAGACAAATTTTTGGGCCTTTATTGGTCGGTTTCCATGTCGTGACATGAAGCTAGTTGATGCAGTAAAGGGACTAGTGCAGAGTTTTTGGCATGATCACACAAGGCCTTCTTCAAACCGGAAGGATGTACTAAAACTGAGAAGGGGTTCAAAGGACCGTGAACCACATATTAAGCATCTTCTTGATATAACACAAACAGAACTATACGAGAAATTTAAGAATGAACATAGACAATTGAATTTGGGGCAAAGATCTTTTGAGAAATGTAAGCCTTGGTATGTTAGAATAAATACTCTTAGTAACACTTGTTGTTGTAGATACAATGTAGAATATGAATATTACCATGAAACATTTTTGTACTATTGTTGTGTGTTGCATACTAACCATGTGTAGGATTGCTCCTTGACAATACCACCGACCTCATCAAGAGAATTCATTCATAGTATCATGTGAATAGGCCTGAGGGGCAAACTTACTATGCAAAATCCTATTTGGATGGAACTTGCTCCAACTGTGCTGGAATGGCATTATTGAGCCAGTGTATGCATGAGACTGGAGACAATGAATTTGGGAATATGGTTACAGACATGAAAAGTTTCAAATATATCAGCTATGAAATAGTCCCAGGGAAAGAAAGCAAAAAAATACAATTGGTGACATCTCAGTTCCATGCATTTATCTATAAATTTATGTTTGAATAGTTGCATTTCATTCTTTACTTATAAAAAAACCTAATATTGAGATCATTTTGTGTCAACGGGTATAAGTTAGTGTCTTCGTCAAGGAATTTATTGAAAAGACACGTCAATATGTTCAGTATGTCCACTTGGCACGATGGCAGGATGAGAAGTTTAGAATATGCAAAGATACATTTCCTTGTGGTACTATACTTTCAGTTGTTGATTTTGCCGAGAACTACACTCTGCAACCTCAAAATGAGATCCAAAGTCAGTATTATCACTCTGAGTAGGTTTCCTTGATGGTGCATATCATATATAGGCATTGCCCAAATAGCAGTGAAGAGAAAAGAGAAATTCTAAAGGAATATCACTTCTACATAAGTGATGATAGGTGCCATGGCTTCCACTATGTACGTCATTGCTTCATCATGTTCTATGATCATTTTAAGGGAAGGAACATACAGATGGATCGACACTGGATTTGGTCTGATGGATGTGCTGGTCAGTTCAAAAATGCACGCATATTTCAATGGTTGTGTTCATTGCATAAAAACTACAAAGTTCCACATATGTGGAACTATTTTGAGACTGGGCATGGTAAAGGAGCACATGATGGAGCCAGAGCATGTGTCAAAATAGCCCTACGAAGAGAGGAATTGAAATTATCTACAATATCTACTATTCGAAATGCTCAATCTATAGTCAGGTGGTGCACGTCAGTAATGGGAGAGGAATCAGATATGCGAGTAGAATCCACAAGAAAGAGACATGTGGAGAGATTTTGTTGGGAGGTGGTAGACATAGATCATTCACATGCATGGGAATGCAAGACTATTCCTGGGACTTGTGGCTTTCATTCAATTCGAAGCTTTGATAACCCAGTATTTGAAATTTGGACTAGAAAACTTGCTTGTTTTTTCCCGCCTTGTTGTGACGGTGAATGGGATGTGTTTGAATCATTGGATTGGGTTGATGGATGGGATCACATATCACTTCCACTTGATCAGCGTGCAATTGTTGAGTTAACTCCATTGGAAGAAGACCAACTGTCTATTTCTATAGATTTTGATCATGTATCAGACCTTGTACAACCTGGTATGATGCATTTCCTTAACATTTTTTTGTAAAATTTACGTAGTCTTGAAACTCACATTAATGGCCTTGTATCACAAAAAAAAAATTTGATCATATACCTACGATCATACTATGCAGGACACATATACGCAGTGGTTTCCTCAAAAGATAGTGAATGGGGTGGTGATTACTGGTTGGCATGTTGTATAGAGCGAAAGAAAACACTCATTATGTCCATGGCTGATGATGAAAACAACCACTCCCCCATTGGGTCTATGGTTGTTAAAGGTGAATATCTTACACATGAAAACAATGCAAGAAAGAAGGGTGGATATGTTTACAATGATTACAAACCAGGTGCAAGTGTGTATCACTTTACCAACTTAATCATTGGTGCAAACCTCCAGGTACGAACAATGCCTAGTTGGAATTCATTGAATGTATGCTACTTCTTACCGGATATAGAGCACAAGAGACTAATGGAGACCATCATTATAAGAGATGATCCGGAGGGCTTGGTTGTATGATAATAGGTGGGATCTAGCATGATGAGGTATGTATCATAATTGTAATTTCCCTATGTATGTTTCTTATGAATATGTCAATTTTGTGTTCTTGTACGCTACTTATTACCAGATACATACCATGAGAGACTAATGGAGACCATCATTATAAGAGATGATCTGGAGGCCTTGGTTGTATGATATTAGGTGGGATCTAGCATGATGAGGTATGTATCATAATTGTAATTTTACCATGTATTTTTCTTATGAATATGTCAAATTTGTGTTCTTGTAAGCTACTTCTTACAAGATACATAGCACGAGAGACTAATGGAGACCATCATTATAAGAGATGATCTGGAGGCCTTGGTTGTATGATATTAGGTGGGATCTAGCATGATGAGGTATGTATCATAATTTTAATTTTCCCATGTATGTTTCTTATGAATATGTCAATTTTTTGTTCTTGATATGTGAAATTTTCCATAATGTTGTTTATAAATATGCCAAAAATTCTCTTGTATGTCAAGTTAATGAACATGCCAATTTTACGTATGATCAATAAACCATATATATCAATCATATGAAATTTTCAAGATATCATTCACATGATATACATAACATTAGAATACATACATGTACCTCTGTAGGTCATACCTATCAATGTTCTTTGTAGGCTCTCTTACAACCCTAATTTTTCAAGTAGGTAATATTGTCAATGTTTTCAGCCGATATATACAACTAGAATGATGGAAACAAGATGCCGAAATGATAAACTTATGTTTTAAGGCTCGTATAATTTCCTTCTTGATAGCTCACCTCTTATACCCGCATCTCCATTGCCAAAGGGGTAGTTGCATAGCAGTGTTGGAATTTCATCTCATTTTTTTATTTAAAAGTTTAATTTCTTCTTAAAAGATAATAAAAGATAATAAGAGATTTGGGCCAAAGATGGACAATGCATTTCATTCCAATGAAGGCCTAACTTGGAAAACCCTATCCCTGACTAGGTTTTATTGTTTAACATGCATGTCCCATAACCATAGCCCTACCTAGGAAACCCTAATCCTAACCCTAATCTTATCTTACTATCACAACTCAATTCAGAATCAATCTAATGTCCAACTCAACTTTTTCAAATCCGGTGGACTTATGCTTCAAATCATGTTGATTCACGAAGTTGACTTTAGTGTGCATGTACTAAGATCATTGAAACCTTTAAATATAATAGTTTTTTCATGCACGATTTCAATTCTATGCCCTGGGTAGGGATTCAATAGGTGTCTCTAAAAGCCTGTAGGAGGTGGGATTCAATGTGCCACGGAATCATGACCGTTGCTCGTATCGATGAATCATCGAATCCATTGGATTCAAGACATCGAGATAGTGCTAAAGTGTCCCTCTATTCTGGTTCCATGGAGAAGAGACCATTATTTTGGTCGATTTTGGAATTTAGGGTTTTGCTCAATAAGTGAATGTGAAACTTTTGCACATGGGGGTCAAATTCACATGTTGCTCAACCATGAAGGTGTGGCTAGCATTCCCACATAATAGGTGCCTAAACACGCTTGTACAACCCACCAAAAGCCCTTTTTTATACACGGTTTCCATTCTATGCCCAGGGTAGGGATTCAACAGGTGTCCTTGAAAGCTTGCAGGAGGTGGGATTCAACGTGCCACATAATCATGACCGTTGCTCAAATAAACAAACCATTGGCTCCTTTGGATTCAAGACATTGGGATAGTTCTAGGGTGGCCCTCTAATTTGGTTCCATGGAGAACATACGATTATTTTGGTCAATTTTGGAAACTAGGGTTTTGCTTAGTAAGTGAATGTGAAATTTTTGCACATGGGGGTCAAATTCACATATTGCTCGACCATGAAGGTGTGGCTAGAGTTCCCACATAACACATGCCTAAAAACGCTTGGACGACCCACTGAAAGCCCTTTTTTATGCACAGTTTCCATTCTTTGCACCGGGTTTGGATTCAACAGGTGTCCCTGAAAGCCTGTAGGAGGTGGGATTCAACGTGCCACAGAATCATGACCTTGCTCATATTGATGAAGCATCGGCTCCATTGGATTTAGGACATTGGGATAGTTCTAGGGTGTCCCTCTAATCTGGTTCCATGGAGAAGAGACCATTATTTTGGCCACTTTTGGAAACTAGGGTTTTGCTCAGTAAGTGAATGTGAAATTTTTGCACATAGGGGTCAAATTCGCATATTACTCGACCATGAAGGTGTGGCTAGCGTTCCCACATAATAAATTCCTAAACAAGCTTGAATGAACTATCAAAAGTCCTTTTTGATGCATGATTTCCATTCTATGCCCCGAGTAGGGATTCAACAGGTGTCCCTGAATGGGTGGGGGAGGTGGGATTCAACGTGCCATAGAATCATGACCGTTGCTTGGATTGACAAACCGTTAGCTCCATTGGATTTTAGACATCGAGGTAGTGCTAGGGTGGCCCTCTAATCTGCTTCCATGGACAAGAGACCAATATTTTGGTCAATTTTGGAAACTATGGTTTTGCTCAGTAAGTGAATGTCCAATTTCTGCACATATGGGTCAACTTTGCAAATTCCTTAACTGTGAATGTGTGGCTAGAGTTCCCACATGGAACCTGCCTAAACACGCTTGCAGGACCAACTAATAGCCCTTTTTGATGCACGGTTTCCACTCTATGCCCCGGTTAGGGATTCAATGGGTATCCCTAAAAGCCTGTGGGAGGTGGGATTCAACGTTCCATAGATTGATGACCGTTGCTCGGATCAATGAACTTTCAGCTCTGTTGGATTCATTACATCATGATAGTGCTAGAGTGGCCCTCTACTCTAGGTCCATGGACAAGGGGTCATTTTTTTTTGTCAATTTTGGAAACTAGGGTTTTGCTTAGTAAGTGAACGTGAAATTTTTGCACATAAAGGTCAGCTTGAAGGCGATTGTAGATCTTCCCCTCATATAAGATATGTGAGCATTTGTACAATGAAATGTAGGAGGAGACAATGCCATTACGTCAGTAACCATGTAATGGAACATGTTTATGTTTGGAAACAAGTGGTCATTCTATTACGCCATTATTACAAAATATACATATCTTCACGCTACGAATGCTTCGAAAATGCCATGTACATTAATCACACATAACTTTCATCTCTTTCAAATTTGTTACTCGAGGGGCCATTCATCAAATGCCATGTACATTAACAAAATGATAAAATAATGTGTAGGACATACATAATGTGCAAGATATAGTCATAACCATTATTTTGAATCAACCTTACAATACTCGGATACTTTTAGGTTTGATGTGTATCTCATGTATTCGTTAGATGAAAGACATCATGCCAAAAAATAATTTTATTTGTGTAGACAACACTGGTGCATCATTTAAGTGTGTCAACTTTGAGCATCCTTTAAACATTTGTTAGGTTGTTATGTGGGTAAGGTGCTTTTGTATTCCACCAAGTTGGATCAGTTGCTTAGCTATGCTAGGTGCTTAAATGTGTATTAGACCTATGTTCCATCTTTTTGAATACAATTTGACATTGTTAATATAACATTGTATATGCAATTGGATCGTGGTAAAAAACAATTAAAATGTACATTTTTGTCATTACGTAATTTATTGTAATTGTGCATTGTTCTCAAATTTATAACGGATATCTCCATACAATCGTAAAACCTATAAAAAATTGGGAACATTACACATAGAAACATTCTTCACCACACATGTATAATCACACTTAAAAGACTGAACCATGAATATCACAAGAGCCTTGATATGAAATATTTTTTATACCATGAAAGTTATAATACAAAAATATAAGGCCTAGATCTATGGTGTGTCAATGTACATGTATCAAAAACATATTTGATGTACATGTGCAAACAAAAGTACATCTGTCCTAGACCGCGCCCCTATACTCTAACTCTGGATTGTACATAAAAATACATGTTTGTCCTGCACTAACACATCAAAATTCTAACTTTCTCTTGTTTTTCCCGGACCTTGATGCTCTTCGGTTCTGTCTACGACCACTATGCATCTCTGGCGACTGAAAATCAATGACAATATTTCTTGATCAACAAACTAAACTAGTACTGTCCATCAATAACAAAGTTTGAAAATTTAAAATATGACTCAATTGTAAATAAAACAAAGACTCGCTGCATCCGTCGGGGGTATAGGTGCCTGTGGTGTCGAGGGTGTAGGTTCCTTTGCTGTGCTCCACCTTACAGCGAGCCTCATTACCATGTTTCTCTGTTAATAAAAAAAAAATGTCAATTATCTCAAGAATTATCAACATGTACATGAATGAGAAAGTACTAATCAATTATGTAAAAAATGAACATCTCACCGAAAAAACCATTTCTAGGGGATGAGGCTGGTACTCTTCAGTAGTAAGAGGAGCTGTAGGTTGAACATCAACCTCAGTTGCGTGCACTAATGGAGCAGGGTGTGGCTACATTCACCAAATGATTAAATAGTTAGACATCATGCATGTCCAGAAACAATACAAATGAAATGTATAATTACAAATATTCAAGTAGATGTACCTCACTGTGACTTATCCCTATTGTAGATGTGGCATTGACAACGACATCAACAATCCCACTAAGGTCCGGCATGGATGACTCTACATCCTGATGCTGTAAACATGCGAAAATAACATTAAGAAAAACCACTTGTGAAGTGAATACATAGCTAACCAACAACTTCCATTGGAAGTGTGTACATTACAGTGAGATGAGTAGGTTGATCCTCATGCACACCCGCTCTGTTCAAGGAAGAGGGACCTCATCTGGTGTAAACAAATCCCTTATCTATGTTTGGACTATGGGGAGATCCAAACCAAAGAGGCAGTGCAGGGATCTGTGATGACGTCTACATTCATAAAGTGTTACCATAGTTAGACATGGATTTGAATGGATGGAATAATATGTATTGAAAAAATAACATGTTGTAATATACTTACCCCTTCCTGGGACATATCTCCACCATGGGAGTGACCACTTCCATCAATTTCTTGCCCCTCTTCAGATGCCTCTAGCATCTGGAAGTTTAAAAATTATATTTACATTAGCGATCTATAAAGGAGTGTATAGTAAGAAATTTAAATAATTTGAACAAGATTCAATCATAACCCATGTACTTACATTCTTCAAGTAGTCGTAAATTCCACCTTGGACTATGTCGTTGATATGAATGTCTCCAACATCACGTTCTAAGTGGGGTTCCTGCAACTTCAAAAATTGTAAATATTAGACATTTTAATAAATTAATCAAGACTAACACATACATTAACAAAATTATATGTAATAACAAAATGACAAGTGTTTAGATATTACCTCAATTGTGGTTCTTTGGGCCTCGGGTACAACCACACCAGGTGTAGTAGCACCCCCGTGAGAGGCATCAATCTCCTGTAAGAGTAAATATTGCAGATATATTATGAATCTTTTAATATGTTAGATATAGTATGGAACAATTAAAAATTGAACAATAAAAGAGTTTTAAAACAACGTCCTTACCTAAACACCAGTCATTGCAGTGGTACCATGTCTTGGTCCAGGACCATAATAGGGTCCCCTAGACGATGTGCAGACATGTGAATCGCTCTGGGGCACATGGGATGTCGGTCTATCCCCACCAACAGTTTTCCCTCCACCACTAGAAGCTGGTGGTTGTACACCAGCAGAGGAAGAGGGCGCTCTTTGGTCAATAGTGGTTGTGTGTCGAGAGACCATCTCAGATAGAGAAAAAAATGCATCCTGTGTCTGGGAAACCATGTCATGTGCAGGAGGGATGTCTGCCCTCGGTAGCTAGGAATGGGGTGTAGGTATCTGTGGATTGGCATCTCTATGCTTAGCATGGGGTCGGTGTTGGGGCATCCCCCTACCAACTCCCTGGAAGCCCAAAATGTCAAAATAGTTGACATGTTTCCCCATCACAAACTCTACATACAATTTTCGGAGGAAGTACATCGGTACTTCCCTATTGTTGTGAGAGGGAATGTCAAAAACCGTGAACCACCTATCCATCCAATTGTCTCTGATGGGTGTAAAAGTGCACCACTCAATAGAAATAGGTGGCTTGTTGATCTCCGGAATGCTATCCGTCCCAGGTAGTCTAAACAATGAATAGATGGCTTGTTTTGTTATCTTCAGCTTTTTTACCTCGTTGTAACTCAACCCGTCAGCATATTGTTGCCTTTTCCTCTCCCTGTAAGATGTGATGCTATACAACGCATCATTCGATCTTGCGATTGTATCAACAATAGACAACAATGAATCTGACAAGAAGCGGCGGAGCTCATCTCCACCCCTCCAAGCCGAACCAATCTCTCTCAAATGGCCAATAAACCTCAATATCTCCGCATTGTTATGATCCATAGTAGCCATTGCAATCATAAATACAAATAAAATATCATTAGAAATATAAACACATGATATAATGACATATCTAAGAACTAAAAACTGTATAACTATTGACATATAAACTAAATCTATCATGTAAATTTAAAAATTGATCTTGAATTTTATAGTAAAGAATAAACATTTAACATTTTTTCATTTCATATTTATGTCCTAAATTCAAGTATTAATTCTAATTTTTAAGTACATGCATGTGTACATAAAGTGTCTTGAGTGCATATGTTGATTGCGAAGCTCCTCTAGCTTATTTTAAGGCTTGGATTATGAAGTTTCGTCGAAATTATGAGGTGCTAATTATTGCCTTTGCAGGACTAGCTCCCAAATTGTGGGTAGAGGCAACAACTAGACCCTAGAATAGGCGGCCATTAGAGGAATTTCGGGGTCTAAAATGGGCCTCCTAAGGAAAATAATAAAATAATAGTTAAAATAATAAAATAATATTGATTAATTTTGGAGGAAGAAAGAAAAAAACTACTTTTTGTGTTCGTATTTTCGACATATCTCCCTATGTTTTTACTCAAATTTCAATCAGGAGAGCTTGTTGGATGCAGAATTTGATTATGCATCCAACAAGTACCCACACTGCATACTTTTGAAGGACCCCGCTACCCCAAAAACAAGAAATACCTGAAAAAACATGATGATGATGTCATCATCACGTTTTTCAGGTATTTCTTGGTTTTGGGGTAGCGGGGTCCATCAAAAGTATGCAGTGTGGGTACTCGTTGGATGCAGAATCAAATTCCGCATCCAACGAGCTCTCCCGATCGAAATTTGAGTAAAAACACAATGAGATATGTCGAAAATACGAACAAAAAAAGTAGTTTTTTTAATGACAAATATGTCAATTCAACCATTATGGTTGACTTATTTTATTGAAATTCTATTGGTTCTTGAATTCCAACTCACATAAACTTATTTTGGCACGTTTTCTTATAAGGCCCATTTTAGACCCCAAATTTCCTCTAATGATAATGTGTTGTTGATGAATAAAATCCCAGTATAGGAAATGATTTTGTTAGATATGTAATTATTTGTTGTAGTGTGATATTTTTTGGACTCCAAAGGCTATTTAACAGAACTTTATGGATTTTATGGTTGCAAGGGTTCCACTCGATTAAATATCATGTATGATCTAGTATGTGATTGGCATGTTTAATCAAATACATCAACCTACCTATGTATCTTCACGTTCATAGAGTCTATTGCTGAAATTTGTTGTCTTGACCTTAACCAAAAAGTACCCTTCGTTCAAGACGAAATATTTGTTAAAAGCATGGGAAGCTTCTATACCTTATTTTGACACTCGAATTAGGAAGTTTGATCAAAACTATAAGGTGTTTATTGATGTTCTTGGAAGAGCAACTTCGAGAAGTTTCATCAAAATTATAAGGTGTTTATCTGTGGATTTTGGTATGGATTCACAAAGATCCTTGTGAATATGCATATGGAAATAGTGAAATTCATTTATTTTTTCAGTTAATTGGGATTTTGGTTTCCATTGGGCATGGGAATTTTGGGTATGAATTTTGTTAAATAATCAAAATTATTTAATTTTTATCATTAAATTGGGGAATTGGTTTCAATTGGCCAATTACATTGGGGTTCTTGTTTCCATTGGGTTTTTGTTTCAATTGGGTAATTCCATTGGGTTTTTGTTTCAATTGGCCATAATTTAATTTAATATGGTTTAATTTTTCAATCTAGGGCAAATAAATTGATGAAGAAAGAGAAAAAAACATGAAAAGAAATGAGAAAAATACTTCTCAAAGGGGAGTTTTATCCAAACATGGAGATGGAGGGCTTTGGCACACCCAAAATCGTGTTTGCACAGTCGAGATTTGCTCCTCCTTGGTCCAATAGCCGTGCGGTGAGGAGAAAAATACGGCCTCGGCCAATATTAAAAAAAAAATAGGATTTCCAAATCGCACACGGGATTTTGTTCACTAAAATAGAGGCGCGATTTGTCTTACTATCCTAGTTGGCATGCCTATTGCCAGCCTTGGGACTAGGCTTGGTAGGTTCGAGATTGCTTGGGATGATTTTTTTTTTTTGGATTAAGAGTGATTGACTTCACTCCACCATTGCATCTAAAAGGTCCCTCAACTTCTTGCACAGACCCTTGAATTTGGTGAAACTCGAGCATGTTCCAACCAATATTTTTGTACAATATCTTTAACACCTTCTCCCATTTTATCTTTGTAAGGTTGTCTACAAATAATTTCCCAGCAAGCAAGTTCATCATTTTCATCTATTTGCATTCTGAATTTGCTATGTTTGTATAATGTCTTTCTTGAAATTCCAATTGCTTGTGTTAGTTGTGTTGTCGAACGTTTTTGTCTAGTACTAGCTGAAACAATTGATGTCTGAATTTCTTTCTTTCTGGATTTTCCAATTTTTTTTTATTGCATCACCTATATTTTCTATCACATTATGTTTCAGTTTCAACTCTTTTGTCTCCTTGTCAATACCCAATAATGATGTAGCACCTTCTAACTTCTTGGACACGAATAAACATCTCAAAATTTACGCGTGTCCTGCTATTGAACAATCCTTGACAATATCATCATAATTTTTTGTAGCATGATATCGTGCAACATGTATGGGTAATTTCTCTCCATATTTGTCGCAATCAATGTCTTCTAAGATTTCATCATCAATGGTGAAAGTACCTATACATCAAGTTAAATTTAATTTAACATATGTCCAAAAATACAATTCATTATAAAAAATGAATTTCGAAAATACATGATATATACATACCAGGTCCAATTTTTGGATCTTGGTTTTGATCTTCAATATTGACTTCATCAACATTAACATGTAAATCACTATTTACATCTTCAACAATGGTCTCTTCAACTTCCATTTGTTCTTCTTGTACCCTATTTTCAATTTCTATTTCATCAATAGTGTCATGTAAATCTGTCCTTATATCTTCAATTATTTCTTCCATTTCTGCAACCCTTGGTCTTTTGGCAGTATTTCTGAGTTTTTGTTTTTCTCTATTAGCATCGTCATCACGTTTAAGATCACTTTTTTTTTTTACGGTTTCTTTTATTGCCCATGTTTGCTTAATTTCCTTTTGAAAAACCCTTGGAAAAAAATAAGAACACCTTGTAAAGAAATCTTCTTTGTAAAACAATTGGAAAATAAAGACTCTTTGAAAAAAACCTTATTTGAAAAAACAACTTATATAAATATTTTAGAAAAAAAACTCATTTGCAAAAATACTTTGCAAAAAAACTCTTTGGAAAAAACCCATTGCAAAGAACCTACTTTGCAAAAATACATTGGAAAAAAAACTTTTTGAAATAACCCCTTGCAAAGAAATAACTCCTTTGCAAAAATACCTTGAAAAAAAAACTCTTTAGAAAAAAACCCTTTGCAAAGAGATAACCTACTTTGGAAAAATACCTCGGAAAAAAACTCTATGAAAAAACTTCTTGCAACGAAATAACTTCTTTTCAAAAATACTTTAGAGCACAAAATATTTGGCAAAAGTGCCTTGGGAAAAAACTCTTTCAATGCACCCCTTGAAAATAAATAAGAGGAAAAATACTTTCTAAAAAAAACCCTTTGACAAAAGAAATCTCCTCTGAAAACCCCTTCAAATATATTTTTACTTATACGAAATGAAGAGGTGAGAAAATAATGAGGCTCTTTCATTTTACTTATATGAAATGAAGAGGTATAAAAATAATGAGGCTCTTTTGTTTTACTTATATGAAATGAAGAGGTGCGAAAATAAAGAGGCTCTTTCGTTTTACTTATACGATTTTTTCTCTCGCCGACGAATTTTTTTTTTGCGCTTAGTTTTTCGGCCGAACAACCTTGCTTGTAACGTCTCCATTACAGAAAAACATTGTTCGGCCGGATAACCTCTGAAACCTGTAACCTGCATAGTTTTCAGGTTTCTCCATTTTCGAAAGGTAAAATAGATGCCTTACACTACAAATTGACTGTCGAACTTGATACCTTTAGTTTCGTCATTAAATCTACTTTCCGCAGGTATAGATTTTGTTGTGTATAGGTGAAATCCGATATTTTTTATTTTTCCGTTTCTTAACATGTGTCGAGTTTAGCTTCATCTCTTTCAAAATGCGGTGAAATGAAAAATATATAACTTTAAAAATACACCACCAAAAAAATTGAATGAAATATGGTGCGCTTAATTGGAGTGTCTACTTCAAAAGGGTATTTGTAGATTTTTAAGTTTTATAGTCAATTGAGGGAAAAATGGCGCAACCAAAAACATGTTTAAAACCGACAAGGTTTTCCCATTAATCAAATTCAAAAAAATATTATAATTAGTATATATGGCCGTTGGTTACAAAGTTATAGTTATCCCAATAGTATATTGTCTATAGATTGTCGTAGCATATTTGTTTTTTGCAAAACACAACTTTAACAATGATTTTACGGGCACGGGGGCTTCACTTGTTGACCAATATCCTATCACGTTAGTTCATATTGTGGATTTTAAAATTATCAAAAATTGAACCAATATATTGCAGGTATTGGGGGGATGAGGGGTTTAAGGTGGGGATAGGTAGGGTGGTTTATAAGGATTGAGGTATAAAAATGGGTGGGGAGGAGGTTTTAAGTATTGGGAGGGGGTTTCAACAAAAAGAGTTTGGGTCAATATCTCTGGAAATTAAGGGTATTCTTTAATATCCCACGATCGCACGTGCTATGTGAGAGGTTCACTGAGTGAAGTCCCCGTGTTTACGGGCGCAACCAAACATGACTATTTTTTAATCCTTTCATTTCATAAGGACACACTGTCAAACATTTTCCGAAACGACATATCAAATCTCAATAAAAAAAATTCTAAAAATTATGAATAGAAAGCTATCATAATTCTCTAAAAGTTTTGTTTTACTTGAAAGTTAAATTCTAAACGAAATTATCACTTTCGTTTGTCCAAAGTCGAAAAACATGAAAAAATAAAATTTATTTTCTCATAAGACCCCCCAAAATAGACACCACATAGATACCATCTTCATGGATTCACCCTTAAATGACCCATCCTTTCATGCCATAATCTATTCACATTATTTGTTTTTGCAACCAAAGCCTTTCCATTTGAAGTAAAACTTCCAAACTTATAAAGTCCATTTTCTACATATCCAAAAGCAACCACCATATAATCATTATTAATATCCTTAATTAAACATTTGTCTTTATAAAACTCAACCTTGTAACCTTGATTTGTAATTTGAAACATGGACAGCAAATTTGACTTGAGATTGGCAACAAACGCAGCATTATTAAATACTCTATCTTCAACAAAAACATTTCCATTTCCAATCACTTCTAATGTTGTATCATCTCCAAGAAAAAATTTCTCCTTATTGCAATCATTATCTAACACAACAAACTTCTCCTTATTATGGGACATATGACAAGTTGCACCAGAGCCTATAATCCATTCATCTTTAGTTGAGACATTAGCTTTAAGAGAAACACAAAGTGCATTACCTTTTTCTCCTATAGAGCTTTTATGCCTTGAAAACTTATGTTGTCTTTGTTGTATGTCCCATTGTTTCTTGCGACAATCCTTTGCATAATGCCGTGGATTTACACAATAATTACAATTGTTATTAAATCTATAATAATGCTTCTTTTATTTAGGCTGATTTGAAAACTGACTTGTCTTATCATTTGGCTTATCATTAAATTTCTTTGTGTATTGAAATGATCTTCTCTTGGAGACAAGTGCATGATTTTCATCACTTGATGACTCCCTTTCCTTTTCTAACCGTTACTCTTCATGCAATAACTTGACACTAAGATCAGATATTGAAATAGTAGGAATTTTATCAGTAGTATCAAGCCCTCTAATAAATGATTGATAAGAACTAGGAAGGCTCTGAAGAATGATATGCACAAACTCCTTTTCAACCAATGTTTTGCCAAGACTTCCTAATTCATTTCTCAAATCTTTCAACTTTGTTAAATGAGGTGCAATTTCTTGATTATTAGACAACTTAAAATTGTGTAAATCACTACTAAGATTTAATATCCATGACTCACTAGTATTATGATACAAATCTTCAAACCTTTTCCATATCTCAATGCCATCTCTCAAATTCTTAATTTCAGCAAACAAACAATTCATGAGACACACAAATTTTAATATATGCACCAGCTTCATTATTTCTTTGATCCCATTTTTCTAGAGCTCTTTGTTCGATAGGAGGCATTTCTTTTCCACTAACCAAATCATATTGCTTCCTCATTGTTAAAAATGCTTCTATTTTATGAACCCATTCATTATAATTCTTTCCATTTAACTTAATTTTAAGAATTATGCCCATATTTATAGCCATTTTTAAAGCTTCTTGAAACTACTTCCCAATATAATTTTACTCAATAAATAATGCCCCCTTCTCACACAACAACAATTACTACTCCTTAATAACTAATAACTATAACTACAACATATAACTACAACTAAAGCACTTAATTAATCAAAACTCAAACATATAACTACACCGGTATCTAAATTCAAAGATTCACGGGGTTATTATAACAAAAAAATTACTGATATAAAAATCCACTATTACAGGCTTCACCTAAGTGATTAATTTCCGGTCAACAACTTCATGGTAATGCTTTCTCCGTTCAGCAAACTCCAACGCTCTCAAATAGCTTAGCACATACTTACTTCATCTGAACTTCTTAATACCATCAAATATAGAATATCAAATTTAATTGCTAAACAGGGCAAAAATATTAAGCACAATTGAGCATTTTAAATGGCAGCTAAAAACAATTTTGAAAAGTCTTTTCTGCACAGCGATCTCACAAAAATATTCCAAACACCCGGCTACTACACAGAAATAATGTTAACCGGCCACATCACAATCGGTATTTTATTTGCTCAGCGTCATATGACAGCCCATCCTCCAGCATCAGCACGATATGACAGCCCATCGCCCAGCATCAGCACGCTTGCTCTCCAGTCACTCGGATGCTTGGCGGGCCTTTTTTTCATGCAGCTTCTTCTAACATCCCAATACCCCAGCATCAGGCCGCTCTGATACCATGAAAGAGTCACTAAACATCAACAGACTAAGAGATCTCACATGAAAGCCATTGCCCAATTCGATGAGATTGGGTTCTATTTATAGGTAAAAATATTGCATCTAGAGAGTGTCTAGAACTCTCTTCTCTGAGATATTTCTAGAACACTCCTCACAGACTTTGTTAATAAACATTATTATCTCTTAATTCTAGTTTTAACAATTCTCTTAAAAAAATTACATAGTTGGTTCATATTTAACCCTACCCTCCCCTTTTGAAATTTAATAATAAGTACCATTACGTTTTAGATAAAGATAAAGATGATCTTAATAATTTTGAAACTTTCAAAGGATTCGTATTGTACGTTTCCAATAATGAATGAAGAATTTAATAATTTTGAAAATTTCGAAAGAAAGAAGAATTTAATAATTTTGAAAACCCAGTTTGTGTAGAAAGTCGCCTGGTAAAGAAATTTTACAATAAGTAGGATTACGTTTTCAGATAAAGACGATCTTAATAATTTTGAAACTTTCAAAGGATTAATGTTCTACGTTTCCATTTAAAAAAAAGATTTTAATCATTTTGAAAATTTGCAAAGAAAGAAGAATTTAATAATTTTGAAAATTTAATAGACGAGACAATATATATATATATATATATATAGCTGGGATCTCTGGTTCGAACTCCAAACACTCTGGGTGAGCGAGATTAAAAGTATGGATATCCAAGAAATGAAGAAAGCTGAATGCCTGCTAAAGGCTTTCAATGTGGATATTCAAGCAGTCAAGGAGGAGGAGGTGCTACAGGCTCCGGCCCTAAGTATGGCACTCTCCATAGTGAGCCCCTTTCTCCTAAGATGTGCCCTTTGTCTTAAGATTCCAGACATCATTTGGATGGCCCCCAATTCTCCTCTATCCGTCTAACAGATCGCCGCCCAACTCCCCTCTGAAGCTCCCGACGTAGATGCTCTTTCTCGCATTCTTACTTACCTTACTTGCCTTTCCACGATGGCTTCAAAGACGTGAACACGCTGGTGGACATGGGCGGAGGCCACGGAGAAGTGTCCAGTCTCATAATCGATGCGTATTCTCATATCCACGCCATCAATTACGATCTTCCTCACGTCATAGCCACTGCACCCACTCTCCCCGGTATTGCCCATTCCTTTTTTTATTTCGATATCTTATTCTATATATATTTATCTGTTTATATGTGGCGAGGATATGTATATATAGTACATGTGTGTCGAGAGCTGCATGGAACGTGAGACATGATATGATCTTATAAAGAGCATAAGTTGATCGTGAGATGTTTTATATATTTTTCTTAAATTTGTTTTTTTATCAATTTTTTTTGAAAAAAATTATGATTGAAGTATCAAGATTTTATTGTTAAACTGAATGGAACAAGTCTTCTCTAAAAGTTTTTATTAGCCCAATTATACAATTTTAACAATAAAAATTAAACAATTTGGATAATAAAAATAACGTTTAGCCTACTGTTTATAAATATCTCTCCCAAATATCTCTCCTTCCCAGCATTGCCCACCTTCAATGCATAAATCCTCTACATGTTTACAGTACTTTGAACTATATTTATTACTATAATTCACGCAGGCATACAACGAACTGCATTTATCCTCGTTAGTCCTCTAATCGTATCCTAATTCATGCAGGCATAGAACACATCAGTGGAAACGCGTTTCAAAGCGTACCCTCCGCGGATGCGATTTTTATGAAGGTGAGAAATACTGTAATTCGTTATTCGGATGGATTTTATTTCTACGTAAATAGTTCAAACTACTTAGCAACTGCTACCGAGCTGTTCCAGAGAAAGGAAAGGTCATAATAGCAGAGGTTGTATTGGATATAAGTGAAGGTTCTGACCTGGTAGGATCTGTCTATGTTGTAGATGCTCTTATGTTGAATCTTTAGCCAGGAGGTAGAGAAAGGACACCAAAACATTGGAGTGAAGTTCTCGCAGCTGGTTTTTCTCTATCTAAAATAGTGGGGAGAAAGGGGACTTTAACTAAAATTATTGAAGCAATCAAGTGCTAAATGTGCAGATGGATTCGTGGGGTTTTATGATAGAAACTGAGCTTTCTCTCGTTCACCGAAGTTTGCTTTTAAACCAAAATATATTCAGCAGGAAATAATGTAATCGCGTCTTTTAGGTTTAGTTTATTAGATAGGTCAATGTAATAACTTATTTCAGGTTTAATTTATTATATAATTGTGTGACTTTGAAATATTCATTTTCAAGCTGTTTCCACCTAATGGTGTATTGTCTAGGCGATTATTGAGCCCACTGTTCATTTCTGATCATCAAGTATTATTATGATATCATTACATTAAAGTAAATATTCATGATGCAAGTATCATTATTATATCATTACAATAAATAAAATATTCATGGCACGGGCATGCGCATCAGTCCTGATAAATCTCAGTTTTACCATTCTTATTGGACACCGGCTGATATGGAGGTTATACACCAGCTATATACATTTGATATACTTCCTCTTGATCGAGGTTTCCGATATTTGGGATATTTCCTTAAGCCCAACGACTACTTGATCAGGGACTGGATATGGCTGTTAAAATGTATTGAGTCCCCCATTGGCAGGTGGGGACATCGCTTTTTATCTATTGGAGGGAGACTTATCTTGATTAAATCTGTACTGGAAAGTTTACCTGTTTATTGGTTTTCTCTTGCATGGATTCCGAGGGCCATACTAAAGTTGATTCAGAGCAGGATGACTAGATTCTTATGGTCTGGTTGTAAAGATAAGCCTTCTATTTGTCTGGCTAGATGGGGATTACTAACGAAGCCAAAAGGATGGGGTGGATGGGGCTTAAAGGACCTTGGGGAATTTGGCAGAGCTCTACATGCAAAGAACTTGTGGCGGTGTTTATTTATTCCATGTTTGTGGCAGCGGGTGATATTGGCTAAATACATAGGTGGATGGCCGATCTCGGAGTGGATCAGATTGTCAGTATATGGTATGAAGAACATATCTAATATTTGGCGGGCACTAATGAATGCATTGCCCATTCTAAAACAGTGGCTGGTGTGGCAGCCGGGAGATGGTTGGAGCATACAGGTAGGTAGAGACCCCATTTTGGGCTTGGATGGTTCTTATAGACTATCAGAACCTCTGTTGAACCATATGCTTGAACACGGAATTTATTATTTGGCTCAAGCGGTCTCTATCGTGGATGAATCTTTTTTCACTAAATGGATTGAGGCACAGGAGATACAGCTTGAAGCACCATTGGCATTGGAATGGATTGAATATACATACAAGCTTCGTAATTCTGGGTGCCGTTTACAACCTGTCAGTGATACTCTACACTGGAGCAGGAATATGAAATCCGGCACTATTACTGCGGCATTGGCTTATCAATCATCTGTATCATCAGTTACCTCAGATTGTATTCCTATTTGGTTCAAGGAGGTTTGGCATTGGAAGATTCCTTTAAAGAAGGTGTTATTTACCTGGTTGATGTTGGCCGGTCGTATACATACATGGAAATTGTTACAGAGGAAAGGTTTCGTGGGTCCTGGCATATGTTCATTTTGTAATAATGCGGAGGAGGATATTGCTCATATGATGATTAGATGCCCATTTACTGTTCGGGTGTGGGAACTTATTGGCATTTATTTTGGTTCTGATTATAGCTGGCATGGAGAACATATCACACAGGCCTTTGAAAACTGGTTTTCGGGTGGCCGGGAGCTGAGAACTATACCATTTTATGTATGCAGTTTTATTTGGCTGGCACGGAACTCATATATATTTCGGCATATTATTACTACTCCTCTACAGATTGTCAACAAGGTTCGGATTGTTTGGAAGGAGAGGCCTATAAATTATCGGCAGCGACAGTCTCGTATTATACTGCAACCTGTATTTATCCATGATATGGCGATTGGCTTTTTTGATGGTGCCTCGCAGGGGGGTGGCACTAGGTGTGGAGTAGGGGCTATTCTCATTGCAACTCGATTGGGCAGATACAATATCAAATGGAATTGTGGATCTGGCACAAATACGCGGGCCGAGTTACTGGCTTTATGGAGTATACTACACTTGGCTCGGACTTTGGGTATTGATACTATTCAACTTGCAGGTGACTCCCGGATCATCGTGGAATGGTTTCAGAATATTATACATTTGGAAGTCATCCATCTGTCCAATTGGATGGAGCGTATACTTCAGCTGAGGAGACTATTCCAGGAGATACACATTCAGCATATTTACAGGGAGGTCAATAGTGATGCTGATCGATTGTCGAAGCAGGCAATTCAGGGGCCGATTGGTCATTTTTTGGTGGCCCGGGGGGATGGGATGGACCCATCTACATTTTCTTTTTTTGGCTCGTATTAGTATAGTTGATTATCTGTATGGATGCATAAGATTGATACATCTTATGATCCATTGTGGGCTAATTTATGTGGGGTGGATTATGTAAAGGACAATTACATAATACACTTGGATAGATACTTGTGGGGTTATATTTAGAACAATAGGGGAACTTAGTATATGGGTGACAGTAGTAATTGATGGGATGTTATAGATAATTCTGTATTGTGACAGAGGGAGACAAGTAATCATTTTGTAAATACACTGTTAATACCTTTTTATATTATATATAAGATATTTTTCTATGAAAAAAAAATATTCATCATACAAAATTACATGATACAAACTGTCGAATAACATATTTACAAAATAACATATTCATGATACAAACTATCGAATAACATATTTACGGATAAGAAATATACTTATATTCTAACGCCAGTTAAATTAATTTCAAATGTAGTATTTTCGATGGCAATTCTTTGGATTATAGTACAAAATTACATGATACAAACTATCGAATAACATATTTACGGATAAGAAATATACTTATATTCTAAAGCCAGTTAAATTAATTTCAAATGTAGTATTTTCTATGGCAATTCTTTGGATTATAATCGTGTGCATGTTTGTTTTATTTATTTATTTGTCATTATTAATTTCTCTATTTCACTCGTTTCGAGTGTGTTAATAATATCGTCTAGATTAACATTAAACAGAAATATCAAATGTTTCATGTTTTAAATCTGTTTTCATTACCACATGGACCGCTCCACCACGCTACATCCACATCCACACCCACTGCCCCGACCCCATTATTGATACAGCCCCAGCACCGGCACCGGCCCCGGCCTCAGCCCCAGCCCCAGCCCCACCGCCACCGCCCTATCAGCTATAGTAAGCTAAACCAACGTCACAGTATTCAATTATATGGAGCAGCAATCTGATTCAAGTCTCGCTCTATCAGTATTGCTTAAGCTCTATAATCCTGGTGAGGGATGGATCATACCAACAAAGGGACCTCCATTAAAGAAGAACACCACTGCCTCAAGCTGCCTGGAATGCGGGCCTAAAGAAAAGACCACCACCTCAAAGGGCCCGGAGTCATGTACTAAAGAAGAAGACCACCCCTCATAGTTTAGTTTAGTTTCAATCCCACTGGAAGAAGGGTCTTATGTTCCCTTCCCAAGACCGCATGTTTCTTGCGGAACCTTTTCCTTTTCAATGGAAATAATAACTACTTGCAAATTGAATTCAGATATCGTATATAAGGTTAGCTCACATGATAAGATAACAAAGAGGAGCCATTGAATCGATCCAGAGACTTTTTTTTGGATATGGATCGAGAAGCAATCACTACTATATAGAGAGGAGTTTAAAGGGGGAGTTTAATGGATATGGATCGAGAAGCAATCACTACTGTATAGAGAGGAGTTTAAAGGGGTAGTTTAAGACTATTTTCTTAAATTGTTTCAACTTTGAATATGTGTATTGTCTTAATTATTATTTCTAAGCTACAGTCTTAAATTATTCTTTTAAAAATGTGTATTATAAATCATATTGTCTATACAGATGACCATATTGTCTCAATTTTGAAAGAAAAAATATAATCTGCATTATTGTTTTTGTGTGTCATTAAGTCTATATAGAATGTAAATATTTATAATAGGGCAGGGTGAAATTGACCACCAACCCTCTACATCACTATATAACTAAGATGCTTTATAATTGAACTATTTGTTTCATTTCACATTCAATCCAAAAATAAAAATATTTCAAATTTTTAACGCATGTGGCTCTTAATCCCAAGGTTAGAGATTCAACTTCTCACAGACAATTAAGAACATGTGTGAAAGACAATTAATGATGTACCGTGGAGCTATAATATTTCTAAGTTTAATGATAAATCACAGTAGTCTAATCCTAAATATTTATCATATAAATATAATTGGGATACTTCCTCCAATTATTTGATCTGTTATATTGAAATTAACTAACGTGGAATGGATTAATATATTGAGACTAACTAACGTGGAATGGATACTTACTTTCCACCTTGTAATGTATGATATTAAAAAAATGGTATGCCCTTCGAATCCTTTAGCTATTAATTCTCTCAAATGCTTTTACTCCCATTTCATTTTTAAGTGGGTTCTAGTTTTAACATTACAGACCAGGTTTTCAGTGATATTTTATTATTACCTTAAAATTAGTTTATACATAAAGGTTGCAATTATTCTTCGCCATTACTTCTTGCTTTAAAAACTATCCGATACTCCAACATACTACCGTTCAAATTACAATCTTTAAAACTATAATTTACACTAAAATATACCCTTATATTCTAAAATGACATCTTTTTTCGACAAAATGCCTCTAGTTTTGCTTCTAATATTCTTCGCTCCTAACTATTCTATGAATGTGTCTACCTGACTTATATTCCATTACTTTTAGTGAAGTGAAGAATGATAGCGACTGTTTTTTACTTTCAGATGTGGTGCTCCCAGTGTATCGTTTTTAGGCTGAAGGTGTATATATGTTAGAATTTTCGGGTGGACTATCATTTATGCTTTTTCATTTAAGGACAAAAGTGAAACAAGTGTACAGTCTAGATTGATTCTATGGGCATCATCCAAGATTGAACTAGAATGAGACAAGTGTACTGTTTAGATTGATTCTATGGCTGTAGTTCAAAATTAATAATTAATAATTTCAGAAAAAAAAAAAAAAAAAAAAATAGCTTAATTAACATGTGATAAATACACTTAGTGATAGTTTTAAAAATTAAAACTAATCATCCACTATTTGATTATTAGATATAACTAAGAGCTTAAGTCCATCGATTATTGGATAGAGCTATTAGCTTAACTCCAATGATTCTAGAACTATTAGCTTAACTCCAACTCTAATCACAGTTATATTGGATAACTATTGGCTTAACTATTAGATACACTATTAGTTTAACTCTAATGATTCTACAACTATTAGCTTCACTTCAACTCTAATCACTTAAGGCTTAGTCCAATTGCAATTGGTATCTAGGAATCTAGCTAATGTGAGTCATGTAAGAGTCGAACTCCTAATAAAATAGTTGGAACTCCTAATAAACTCCCCCATCTGGTAGTTCGACATCCAGCTAATATGTATAGTTCATATTACATGTTTAGGTTTTCCATATAGATATAATTAGGTTTTCAATTCTTTTTAAAGGAGGCTAGTCTAACTCATAATTAACAATTTCAAAAAAATAAAAAATTAGGTTAGTTAACATCTGATAAGGACAATTCGTGATAGTTGGAAAAAGAAAACTTTAGCTTCAACTATCTTGATTGCACTCAAACCATGCACGAAGAACAATCACTTAGGTAATGTGCAAATTATGCGACACTTGAACTCCATATGGCACTTTGGAGTTGAGGTAATGTGCATAAGGCATAGTCTAAGCTTTATATTAACTTTTAAATTAACTATTAGATATAACTATTAGCTTAACTCCAATGAGGATACCATTATGAGCCTAACTTCAACTATGAGCTTAACAACCATTAATTAAGTTGTTGTTATATTAGGTTAACTATTAGATACAAGTAATTCACGCATTCTTTAGTAAAAAATGTATTATCAATATATCAAATATATACCTCTCGACGTATTTCAAACATATTAATCTTAGTAATATGGTTGGTGCTAGTATATCTTAGTGCAACCTATATATATTAGCTATGATATTGTATCTTATTGAGTTATACTCTATAATGTAGTTATGATTAATAGAACTCAGTAATTTATTAATTTTAAAGATTTGGCTCATATCTAAGGGGGGTTTTTAGGTTTCTCATGATCCACACATAGTATGTTTTTGTTGTCCTCCTTACTTATAATTGCAGTAAGGGCTTCTCAGGGACGAATTTAAGTGACTTACTCTTGCTACCGAGTTTGTATCCCTTAAGGTTATGAGCATGATCTATCATGTTATTATGATTCCAATATATGCTAACATCAACATGTATAAGTAAAGAACCTTGGATTCCTTTTCCTACCTCAAAATATGTTAGGGAGGGAAACATCCTCGCTGCTAATCTATTATTGAGTCAATGGATGTCTGCTACCTCTATGTAAATGAGTAGAAGATTTAGATCATAAACAAGAACACTTTGATTTGGAGTTGTAATATTTCGCCATGTAATACACCAAAACAATTGTTGATTAAATATTAGTTGGAATAT
>LPNX011107182.1:7252-38772 GCA_001517045.1 Pseudotsuga menziesii
TTGGTTTTGCAGATTTGTCATACCTATGCTAGTTTCAGCTAGAGGTGAAGCCTCTAGTTTCATCGCCATCTCCAACGCGTCATCCTGTGTCTGGAGTTTTTGCTGCATTAATGGTAGTCTGATGTGAGGGAGCAACGCTGCAATAAACCATTCCTTATGCTGCTCTGGCGCAAACTCAAAGCTGACTTGGTCTATAAGGGCTTTAAATTTCTGATCAAAGTCCCACATTGACTCTGTAGGTAACTGTTTGATGTCTTTGAGCTCTGTAATGCACTGTGACTCCGACTTAGGTTTCTTAAACTCTTTAATCATGGCAGTCCTGACCTGGACAAGTGTTCTGGGTACCGCTGAGGTATACTTCATATACCATGTTAAGGCTCGTTCTCTCAGTGTGGTGACCAACTATACAAGTTTACTATTATCATCATTGATTTCTTTAATGGTCCACATGGCTTCACATAGAAAGCAATGCTGCTCTGGGTCCTCTGCCCCTGTACCCTTAAAGATAGGTAGCTTCATATCATCCCCCATTCTATTTCTATGTGGTGGGTGTTGATTTGCTGTGTTACTACAACTCGGCAGTGTAGGTGGAGGTGATGTAGCGGTAGTATGTATTGTCTGCGAGCTACTAGATGGAGTTCCTATGGGATTGTTCTGAGTCCCGATCTGTTTCTGTGGGGTATAAGGGTGGTAAGGGATACCCCCTTCTGTTCTTTCTATGGTACTGTGACTCTGTTGTCTAGTATTATCTAAACTGTCTTCAAATATGGGAGATCTGAAATCTACTTTGTATTTCTTTCCACTATGTGTACGTCCAATGTCATCAAAATCACTTTCAAACTCTTGTGACATTACTATCTTTACTTATTCATCTGAAACTAGATCCATTCTTCCTTTTTCATATAATAGCATCTTAATGGACAAGTTTAAAGATTTTAGGTACTTACCACGATATCCTTTGAAGAAGTACCACACAGCCTCGCTGAAGCTTTTTCTCTGGTCCACTGCAAACTCTGTGACGAAGCCTTCTAGCACACTCGCAAGCCAGAAGTCTATTGTCCTCGTAATGGGATTATCAAGGTTCTTCACGGTCTGAATCAGCTTCAGTGTCCAGACAATGTTTCTTTTCTTCTTGAATATGTTCTTATCAGTCAACTTTGATAACCAGTCATAAAGCTCGTTTCCAAAGGTCGCAAAAAATATCGCATGCAGGTCTATAACGATATGTTTTTGTAACCAGTCCTCTGTACTCAGTCTAGGACTCTTGTTTTCTCGTTCAGCGAACTCTTTCTCGTTAGACACAACCCACTCGTTGATTTCGTCTCTAGTAGGATGCCAACAGAACATCTGTGCTCAGTTTGTTCAAAACCGGCAACGAAACCATTTGTTGGTCGTTTGGGCAGACCCGGGTTTACTATAATGAACCAACAACACCCCTAGCTCACTGTCCCTTTCGGAAACAGACTGCAAAGCGGCATGAAGTCTCACCTGAAGTGATCCTAATGGGTTGGTCAAGGACTCAAGTGTCTCGACCAGGTTCTGTATGGCATCCTGTGTGCGTCTCGCAGCTCTTCCCAGCTCGCGAGACCGCTCTTTCCTCTCTACGGTGCGATGCGCAGTTTCCTCTTGCTCGCAATGACTCCAACCTTTATCGCATCGCCACATCCTGGGAAACACCTAACTCTCTCCTACTCTCACTCCTCGACCCACGGTATCGCGCACTGCAGCTCCTCTGCTGGTGCAATATCGCCTCCCTGCGATATCCTACCGCTGCGACTCAGCGTACTTATCTTACTAGTGTTAACTTACCGGACACAATATGCAAAGTTGTTTTATACTGCGACTCTTAACTGTTCAAGTGAAACTTAGACAAAATCTTATACAGAATGCTTAAAGACTTCAACTTGCATTTATCCTGGTAATATGCCGTGAACTGAATAACATACACATACATTTACTGTAAGAAAATTTCATGTAATGAATGACAGATATAACAAGTAAATACAATCACATGAATCAAACACATAACACTCTAATTTTACGTGGTTGACTTCCAGGGTGGAAGTTACCTCCACAGAACTGTGTTTCTATATTATAACTTGAGAGAGGTACACAGTTCTGCTGCACCGCATATGCAGCTAGAGATCTTCTGGGTAACTCCGCACTCAGCCTGGAGCCCTTCTCTCTTAGATCTCTTCTCTATCTCTATATTTCCTTCTTACAATATACTCTCTCTCTCTCTCTCTCTCTCTCTCTCTCTCTCTCTCTCTGTAAATCCCTGTGGATTGTTACACTGCAAAATACAATGAGCTAACAGACTACTGGACTCTCATACTCTCTGATGTCTAGCTCCAGGAGGACTAACTAGCTGGATGGCTTAAAATGCTCAAAATGCCAACCTTTTACAATACAAAATACATCCCTTTATAGGCGGCCCGAAGGTCTCACCATTACAACACTATGGGCCTGTCCCAACGGTAACCCAAAACCCTAAATAGTGACATTCGGCATATCTGTACTTGGGGTAGCCGCTTTCCGTCACAGCACTGCTCTCTGCAGTCTTCCATGCTTCCCGGCACTGACCATGGGTACTATGCACCGCTTCCCGTCTTCTATCCTTCGTCTTCAATACCTCGGCCTCGTTGCTCCTTTTCCTTTATGAGGGTAGCTGAGCCCTCCTGTCTTCGCCGCTGCCTTCAATGCAGTGGTTGAGCTCTCTCTTCTCGGTCGCTCGGGTACTGTCGTCTCCTTTGAATTCTCTGTTCCAACAGTCACGGTTTTCGGCTCTGCTCTACAGCTAGAAACATGCTATGGCGTCGTAGCTTCACCTTATCTCTTCATCTTCGCCAAACTGTCTATCCGCCAAAATGGCAGCTTTTCCTGTAGCTGCGGGACCCTGCTCCAACAGCACTAGATATGAGTATGGAAAAAAATGTGAGAATTCATATGCCTTGGAGGCATGGTTTGCAACACCTTTCTCTATCAGCTTCCCAGTAGAGATATCTGATATTTCCACTAAGTCAGGATCAAATACAACTTTGGTGAGCATGTATGAGTCATCTAATATACATACAACAAATTTGCTTCTAAGGAGGGTGTTGGATCTCTCCTTTTGTTGACCCAGGTTCAAATCCTCGATCATCAACAAAGACATAGATATCGGCCTGACAGAGCAAGGCTCAACTGACAGCACCTACGAAATAGATGCAGTCTCACCCGATATATCTTATGGGGAACTGCCAAAACCAAGTTTCTGCAGTTATGTCGGGTGAACTGCTCTCATGGCACTTTATCACAACACTCGACCGAAGCCGGGGTTTATACTTATTATCTCTTGTCTATTCAATCAAGATACTAATCTAATTACCATTCAACACGTATCGTAATAATCAACATAATGACCTTAATATATATTCATTCAATAAGTAGTGTGACAAACACATATAAGCCTATTCTTCATAAACAAATGCAGTTCGACATATCCAGATTTACATATTCACAACATACATGCAACAGACATAAGCACTTTAATCAATGACTCACAGAGACAACAGTTAACATGGAAACCCATCTGGGAAAAAATGAAAAGGAGCTCTTCATCTGGCATGATAAATATGTTAGCACATTTTGTCTGTGCACTAATATTGCAAACCCTTCTCTAGGTATTCTTTACAATTCATATAGACTTATCTCCCCTCATGCTCTCAGGTTTTAGGTCTAGATACTTCCTATCCTATTCACTCCTTTGTTGACCTGCACACATCCTAGATCATTCCTCTAGCTAAAACAACTCTCCTCCTCTATTCTCTAACAAAACAATCAATAACCAACGTCAGTCTCACACATAGCTTGGGTTCTCCCCTTTTAAAAGCTTCTACCTGTCCTAATCAATCGAATCTTTTTTGTTATCTAATAGGTTTTCATTTCCAAAAGTGTACTTTTCTAACTAACTCCTTGCCCATGATCAGTAAATTTGTCCTTTTCACTACTCTGCTCTTCTTATTTCGCAGTTTATTCTATTATGGCTTCTCTTGTTACCCATCTTTCTGTTGTGGTTGCTTTTGTTGCAACTTATCTTTTATGTCTTGCAATCGGATTCTTTATCTTCCCGAGCAGAATTCTGGCTAAATTCTGCCTAACTTTTCCTAGGGACAACAAGACCCCAACACGCACCTATGGATCGTCCTGAGACACATTACTTTGGGCCTCCGTTGTTACAATTTTACTTTGAAAATCCTAAAATATTTTCACTACCTGCCCAGTATCCTCCCGTACTTCTGCTTCTATCTTCTTCAAATTTTCCACAAGTTTGGAATTGATATGTTCTAAAGTTGTAAGTATTGTTGACTCTACTGCTTGATGCACTTTTTGGTGTATAGGTTGAATAATACCTGTAATTTTCGCTACCTCTAATTGTAGTTCCATGACCCTGTCAGTCCTCTTTTGTTGTTGTGTTCGCAATGTTACGACCTGCTATTGTAGCCTCTTCATGACGGCAGACTTATCCATTTTCTATACTAATGGTAGCTTCTTAATCTCATTCTTCATATGGCTCACCTTTGTCTCAGCAATGCGCAATTGTTCTGTGACTTTCTCTAACTCTTCATCGTCAATCAAGTCTTTCCATGTCTGAGAAACTTGATCGACTACTTTGGCACAAAGTGCCTCCGCCTCTTTTATTCTCTTCACAGCATCTGTTGTTTCTTTTCATATCTATTTTAGTACTTCTGGAGGTGTGCTGGGTATCACTTGTGATTCCAACTCCACAACTTTCTTGTGGAGGTTCTCTGCAATATCACTAATTTGAAACACTTTGGATTCCGCAAGAATATCATGGGTAATGCCTTCATTAGTAAGACTGTTGCAAGAAAGTGTTAGGACTGCGTCGAGCTGGTGCCCATATTCCTCCCAGATATTAGCTTTCTACTCTACTTACTTGACTATTTTCTTCATCTTATGAACAGCCTTATTTGATGCTCTAACGTTCTTGACCAATGCGCCTTTTCTGACCTTCATTTCTGTAACTGTATTTCTTCATAATTGAAACCATCTTCGGGTACCCTTAGTGAGTGAGTCGATTAGCGGGTTGCAAAATGTAAGTTCTCAAGGATTATAAGATTAATTTTAGAGTATGTCATGACCAGACAACCAAAATCTCTCTTTCACAAAAAAAATATTATTAATATTATTAAACTGTGTTGGCACCTCTGTTTCATGAATTCGATCATCCTTTGTTGTTATGTGCTTCTCTTCCAAAACGCTTGAGTCAAACTCATCCTCGACTCTCTTGAAACCCTCGTCAACGATCCCTTCTACACCCTCCAAGCCCTTTTCTCTCAAACCTTTCTTTCAACGAGACAAAATTGCATCAACATCACCAAATATACCTTGATATTCTTGTAACGCTGAGGGTGAAGTCACAGGATTTTACCATTATTCGTCATTATCTTAACTCATTTTGGTACAGTCATTGCTACCATTGGGTACCTTGCATTCTTGGTGATTAAACTCTTAGGCGCGCCAGCTAGTCTGGGCCGAACATAGTCTGGTAGCATGCTCGCAAAGCCATGTTCTTCAACTTTTGGTGGTGGTGTTGCTTCTTTCTTGTGGCTACTATATTGTTTCCTCTTTGACGTGCAAGTGGGTCTAGTCATAACCTCACTTTAGGGATGAATGGTGTATGCTTAGCTTCTTCTAAAACCATGGCATGCGGTAGAACATATGCAGCAATGTCTTCCATAATGGGCGTCGGTGAAGGTCTCTTGACAACGGATTCTACAACAGTACTTGTACTTGAGATAGATATCACCTCGGATCTTTGATTTGTAGACACAACAGCTCAGTTTACTTGGTTGGGTGCAAATAGGATGAATAAAACTTTTAAGTGAAGATGATATGCATTCACCCGTTCAACCAATATTTCCTTTGCACGAGCAAGCAATCAATTGGAAAGGTGGTAGTGATTTCCATCACATGGGGCAATAGTTCGAATCATTACAAGGAACTATCGCCCAAGTGTGACTTTCCTTGTCACTTTAGTGGTATTTATTGTGCAATAATGACGGAGGTGACAAAAAAGTGTGTCGCTGAAATCTCTCACATCCTTAATTCAACTACGACCAGTTGTCTTCATGCGACCAGATTTCCTCATGTGACAGATCGTTTATTCCTACGACGGGTATTTATCCTTGGACACATTTATTCCCTTGTGACAGACGAAGAGTGTGCGCCACCATTTTTCTTCTACGATAGATGTATAGTCTGCAAACACTTTTCTTTTTCTTCAACTGACGCATTGTCTTCAACAAAAAACAGAAACATTCATAAATATGCATATTTTTGTATTTTTATTTTTTTTTATATTATTATTTCAGTTGACCAAGTCACATCTATCATGGTAAGGATTTAGATGACTTCCATTCATCAATCCTTTAAAATATATTTCGTCTAATTTCTCCAATTGTACTGCACCTCCTTCAGTGATTTGAATGACAACATAAGGCCCCATCCAATTTGTTTTCAGCTTGCTAGGATGCCTTAAGAACTTACTATCATAAAGGAGGACAAGTCCTCCGGCTTGAAATTGCTTATTCTTAATGTGTCAGCCATGCCATACTTTATGTCATTCCTTCTCAACATTTTGGTGATAACCTACAACAAAATGTTCTTCCTCCAACTACACAAGTTGCGACAATCTTTCTTCAATAGCACCACTATCAGTCATTTCAGCGATTGTAGCAATCCTTAAACTGGGTACAATGTATTCCATTAGTATAACAGCCTCTTTTCCATACACTAGCTGGAATGGATTTTGCCTTGTAAACTTCTTATAGGTTGTGTGATATTCCCACGGTGCCGCAGAAATTTTTTGGTCCCAGTCGCCTCTATGAACATTGCAAATATTTATCAACGCATTCTCCAAGATCTTGTTGAATGCTTCGACAACACCAGTTGCTTGTGGGTGATATGGTGTTGTCTTCCTATGTTGGATCTGAAATTCTTCAGTTAATTCTTCGATCAGCTGATTGACAAAGTGTGTGCCCTGATCACTTATCAAAATATTTGGGCATCTAAATCTAGTGACAACATTGTCGAACAGAATTCTGGCATCAATCACAGCAGTACAATCATTTACTAGTGTTGCTTCGGCCCATCTAGTCAGGTAATCCGTCACAGTAATAATGTATCTTGCACATGTTCACTTTCCTAGTGGGTTAATAGGTCCCACAAAATCAACAACCCATTTGTCAAATTCCTGCAAAGTTAGTTGAGCTATTAGTGGCATTTCGTCTTGTTGAGATATTTTTCCTATGCTTTGACAAAAATCGGAGCTGCGACAATATTCTCTAGCATCTACTTGCAAAGTGGGTCACCACAATCCCGCTTGCAATATCTTGCGCACTCGATATTTTACAGCATAATGTCCTCCTACAACACTAGCATGCACTTCATTCAATATCATTGGTCACTCATGTTTCACTACACAGCGACGAAGAGTTTCATCTGGTCCCATTTTATATAGTTGTCTGGCTATCAATTGGAAATCTGTAGTTCACAGCACTAATTGTTTTTTATGCGCAATACTAAATCCTTCTGGTGCATATCATGTACTCAAAAAATGTATGAATATATTTGTATTGATCATCAAACATCATGATCACAAATAGTTCTGCATTAGGAAGACTATCGTCAAGGTTCAGAGGTTCTTCTCCACTTTCGAGCCTCGACAGGTGGTCTGGCCCTGAGTTTAGTCGACCTCGCTTAACAATAACTTCAAAATCAAATTCCTGGAAAAGGATGATCCACAGGAAAATATTTCCCCCAAACACTGGCTTGTTCACCAGGTATTTCAATGTTGAATGGTCTGTGAACATCTTGAACTTTCCACCTAACAAGTATTGTTGAAATTGTTGTAGTGCATACACCGTAGCTAAGCCTTCTCTTTCAGTTGTAGTGTAATCCTTTTATGTTGTTAAAAATTTCCTGCTAATGAAAGAAATAGGATGATTAATGGATCCTTCTATAGGTTGCTCAAGTGTGAAAGATGACACATCAAGATGTACATGAAATTCCTTTTTCCAGTCTGGAAAAACTAGTATGGGTGTTGTGACCATCTTGTTCTTCGGGAGATCTATAATTTCTTGGCATTTTTCCATCCACTATAACTTAATATCCTTTTTAATAATTTTTCCATCAGAATAGTTACCTATGCAAATCCTTTGATAAATTTCTATAGTATCATGTATGTCCCAATGTCGTTCTCAATTGTTTCATTATCGCAAGGGTGATAGGTTGACGATGATCGAAATTTTAGCAGGGTCGACCAGGATTCCATCGCAACAAAATACATGGACCAACAAAATTCAAAATGGGGCACAAAACATGCACTTCTTTATGTATAAATGGCAACTCTAATACCATGTATAAATAGAGCCTTGATGCAAAGAAGAAGCACAGGAGGTAGATCTTGCTACAAGGTAATTCTCACAAGCATGCAAAAGGAAAATAAAGAGAAGAATAAAGAGACTAAATTGCATGAAGAAGTGAAGAATGAATTGAGTGATTAATATAATAGTAATACATCCTTGTAAAGGAAAATTGAGTTGGTGTAAGACAACTCATGCTAGCTCATAAATCAGGATTACTAAATATGATAAACCCCCATAGGTGGATAAAGCACTTTCCAACTCTATCAAGGACCTCACAAATTAGCTAAAGCATGAGTGATGCAAAAACATGTTAATCCATGAATCTGGAGAGAAAATCATGGAGGATGGGTTGGCAACAAAAGATAGCAGTTTCCTAGTTAATTAGCTTTACCCTATCCACATAAAAGTAGGATAAAAGCAATATAAAAATAGAATCTGTGGGAAGGTACAGTTACTAAATCTGGAAGTCAATAAAGTGGGCATGATCTAACCAGAATTAGGATAAAGGCGCTCCTAGGGTATATATGGTAAGTGTTGACCAAATGGTGCAAGTGGATGCCATCTATCTAGGCTAGTAGGTAGGAAATTAATCAAATAATGATTAAATATTTTATCCTAAGTATGAAGTGGGTTTATAATATCCCAACAATTTAAATTCAATGAAATTTGATACTTTCGAAACCTTTATAGCATCATTCTAAGGCTCTCAATGTGATCCTTTATGAACCCAAACACCGTCTATTCAACGAAGTAGACCTCAAGAAATTTATGAATAAAACCCTTGAAAGTAGCCATTATTATCCTGGAAAAGATAGTAGGATCATTCTTGAGTCCAAAGGGAATGATTGTGTATTGAAATCATCCCCACTCTATGGAAAATGTTGTCTTGTGTTGATCTTCCTTCACGATTCCGATCTGATGGTAGCCAGAGAACCGAGTCAGAAAAATAATAAACTTCTTGACCCCCAACACTTTCTAATACCTCATCTGTAAATGGAGTCAGAAATGGTTCATGTAGGCAAGTATCGTTCATATTTCTTAGATTGACGTAGATTCCTACTTCATCAGTAATATTCTTATCCTGCGCTAGTATCGAGTTGATCCACTCCGATTCTTCAACAAGTTATATGATACCCACATCTAGAATTCGATCTAATTATGTCTTGACCTTTTCTTTATACCGTGAATTTAGGAAATACGATCACTTCTTCACAGGTTTTGTGTCAGGATTTAACAGTATCTTCATCTCTCCAAGGTCTTCGAAAATCCCCTTCATGTCCAAAAATTTTGTAAGGAACGGATCATAGAATTCATGCAGTAAGTCTGTGATCTTGGTGAACTTTGGATTCTCTGGAGATCCAATGTTTACTTTCTTGGTTTTTAATGGATTTAGGAACTGGTTACTTGAAATACCAAATCTCTCCATCGCCTGAATACCTTTAGATTCTAGGATGTTCGTGTCTCATGGGTCATCATCATCAGGTCCACCCATCACATTATAGCACTCCATCCTGTGTTGGATTAGCGTGTTGCTATGATTAAAGTTTGACATTGACATAGGGATATCTTCAAATATATTCATTTTGATCACTTGCAATGCAACATCAATCGAAGGATGATCATTGGCAAACTTGAATTTTCATGCAAATATAGCAACTAGTTCATCCCATTGAAGAGTCCCTCATCGCAACTCAATCGATGTGTACTAGTGCATTGATATCATATCCAATGTATGTACAAAATGATGAACTCATTCTTGTCACGGACATGCCTCCCATATCACACAACAGTCTTTGATGTGCTCAACAAGATTAGTCAATCCTGTGTACTTCTGACTAGTATAACTTATCTTCTCTCCAAATCGTATCTCCATCAATTTTAGGCATTGAGTCCAGTCTAAGATAGATTGTTTATATGTGACCCACCATTTGGAAGGTGTAGCTTTCAGTGCAAAGTCCAAAGAATATAAGCATTGATGTTCTATAACTTTGTCTTCCAATTCTATTAGAAAAGATGTCAGGTTAGGTAAGCCTTCATATGTGGGTAGCTCACTACCTACCCATCGCATAGACTGTGTAACTCTTGTGCATCTTCTCATCAATACTTCATGCAATCGGTTCTGTCAATTTTCCAAAGCTTCTCTAGAATCCAATGTATAGGAACTAACACTTCACCAACTCAGATTTCCATCGGTTGTTGGATTTACATAATCATCCTTATAGAAGTGATGTTATAAATATGGTCCAGATAAAATCCTTACCATTTAGTATTCACTTTATCAATGTATCTTTGTCCTTCTAGTAGATCAATTGGTGCGACCACCCTTAGCTCTAAGTCTTCAAATGTTAAGATTATTTTCTTAAGATTTATAATTGTTTGATTATCAATTGCCCAGTCAATCCCTAGAAGTGCAGGATATGGGTTTGTATCATCCACAATTCCAATCACGTCAAAATTAACATAAGTTTTAAGGCCTTCTATCTCAATAGGAACTTGATTCAATCGACTGATAGGTAGAAATTTTTACTGATTCGCCAATCAAAGCTAGACAGGAGACCATACGAGTCTCAAATGTCCCATGATCTCCCATGTTTTTCTAGTCATAATATTGACACCGGAGCCCAAGTCCATAATATTATAATCCATATCATAATCTCCTATTTCTACAATCATCCTTAGTTCGTGACTGGTCTTCAGTCTTTTCCCGATATGATTAACCATTTTTTCTAGTTCCACCTCTTCTTTGGGTTCTTCTATCAAAGCTGTCAATTCTGTGACAACATATTTATCTTGGATTAGTGTTAAGCAACTTTTAAATAATTCTTTTAGTTTACTAACCTTTCCAGTTGGTTGCTTTCGGAGTAGTTAGTCAAATCTCTCAAGTATATCCAATATTGCTCTTCTGGAAGTCGACACTTGATTTATGTCGATGAAATTGTGTTGTGTGTCCAAGAATACTTCCTTTTCATTTTAGACGTTAAATGGTGCTTTCCTTTGTGCCACTGGTTGCACATGTGGTTGTTCATATAGTGCTTGTTGATATGCTCTCGTCCCAACACCTCTTGTTACGACAACTATATGTGGTTCCCTTGGTTCAACATAAATATTCTAGATATTCTTATTGGGTTTTGAATTGGGATTCTACAGTGGACACAAATTTCCCACATTCCTAGCCTACCCCTTAGAAATCAACTACAGACATTACTCAATAGTATGATCAAAATATTTGCAATACGAGCATGTCGTAGTAGAACTCGTGTAGTCCCTGGAAAAATTTCCAGGATTCAAACAATTATAACATATAATTTGGCCTCTCCCATGACCAAATCCTCCTCCTTGTCCTCGGCCTCTAAATTTTCCACCCCCTGGGTTGAGGGTATTGTTGTTACGGATACTAGTTCAGAGGGTATTGGTTTTGAGGATATTGAACCTACGGATATTGAACCTGAGTTCGCTCAGCCTACAATTATTCATCATTCTTCATTAAATAGGTATCAATTGTTTTCTCCTGCAACATCTGATATGCTCTCTAGTCTTTATCACCATGGCCTGCTGATCAACAAAACTTGTAGTATAAACTAATCGGTGCACTTAAAATATTTTGTAAGTACAAACACTCTTCTGACCAATGGCCTCTAGTCTAGCATATTCTACACCTATCCATCTCTTATGTATTTATCGGGCTCGGTGCTCCCGATGCGACAAATTCATATTTGTTGGGAAAATGTCTTTGTGGTGTCCCTCTGTTCTGCATCTGGTGCACCAAATATCTTATTGTACTTCCTTCCCTTTCTTTATATCTTGAAGTTGCGGCATAAGGTTGGCTAGTTGCAACTGGATTTGCATCATTCTGGCACCAGTTTCTCCAATAGGTGAGGATTCCACTTTCATAGCCAATTTGAGAGCCTCGATCTACAACACAATATTTTGATGCACCAAGGGGATTCGGATGACCGGTAACAATGTTTCAATAAACAATTATTTGTGTTGAACATCCGACATCTGGAAACTTGATTTCTCCATCAGTATCATAAATCTCTGGTCGAAATCCCAAACAGTTTTTATAGGCAATTGTTTAATTTATTTAATCTCTGTAATGCACTGTGACTTAGATTTGGGATTTCTGAATTTGTCTGTTATTCCTGCTCATATTTGATCTAATGTATTATGTGGGACACCTGTCGGAACCACAGAGAATTTCATGTACCAATCCAATGCTCAACCCCTAAGGGTTGTGATCATTTGAGCCTTCTTGATGGCTTCATCTTGCACTTGTCGCACAGTCCACACGGATTCACATAGAAACCAATGTTGCTCCAAGTCTTCTAATCCATTTCCATTAAATATTGGTAACTTAATATCATTCTCGGACATTATATTCATTCTAGGCACTGCTTGGCTAGTGGGAATCCCTTAATTGTTATTCCCATGACTACTGTTACTTTGATTAACAAACCCACTGGAGACAAGTTTCTACATATTACCTCTGAATATGTACATGGGGTAGTGGGTATGGTGTACTCACACTTTGGATATGGAGCTTCTTGTTCTTCCTATTTTTTGGGTATAGGATGGTATTCCTCTTCCTCGTCACAAGAACGTCCGTCAAAGTGAGACACCAAATCATATTCCTATGTTCTAGTCTTGTTGCAACTTCCTCTTCTGGTCATAGTCCTTCTCCTCTTTCTTGACTGAAATCTTCTTCCACTTCTTAGATGTCCACCTTCTAGTTCAGTTTCACTATCACGAGGAAACATCTAATCTTACTCTGCTCCATTTTTCTCAAACTTCTATTGTGACATATCCTAGGTATTTATCCACAAATCATTATTCGTCAGACTCCATTCTTAATATCTCTTTCTCATATACAAGCATCTTGATCCAAACCTCTAAAGACTTCAAATATCGACCTCTAGGTCCTTGGAAAAATTTTCTTTCCACCTCATTGTACGATTCTATTCCTATGAATATTTAAATGATATATTAATTATAAATAATAATTTTTAATTACTAAGGTGAAAGGGTGTAACCCTTCACTATGCATGCTCAATGCTTGTAAATGTGACCCTCATTGTAACACTTAATCATCATCTATCAATATATTATTAGTTTATTCTCAATCATGGAAGACGGACTCGGAGTCTTAATTCCACAACCGGGCTCGGTTTTTCCATTTGGTATCAGAGCAGATTCACTCCTCCTACATTGAAATTGGATTTGTCTCCCTCAAACCCTGTCATTTTCTCATCCCGGCCCTCTAGGGTACAATTCCTCTTCTGCTCATACTCATCTCACATATTCCCCCATCTCTGCATAGTCCAACCCTCACAATCCTTCATCGCCACAACTTTCCCTCCTCTCCTACCCGCACTGCTATCCACAACCTCAACAACTTTGAAATCTCCACCCTCCTGTGCTTCCTTTTGTTCCCCCCTTCTCCACACTCCCGTATACCCTCGTTGCACACCCTTCTTCCTGCCTACGTGCTCCAACCTCCGTTGCTCCCTTCCACACTTGGACACCTGCTCCCCTTGACTCCTTCCCCTCCCACTGCCACACCCCCACACCTCCCACATTGCAATCATATTCTTGCAAACCTTCAATCCACGCCACCTACGCATTCTGTCCAATCACTCCTCCCCATTCTATGCACCAAGCTCCGACTTCATACACTTCTTTGCTCCTCATGCACTTGTAGAGAAATCCATTCCATGCACTGCCACGTATTCCTCCATGGACATCCATCTCCCTCTTCATGTATCATGCCCCATACCTTCCTACATTGTTTCCTTCATCCACTTCCTGCCACACTCCACCTCCTACTGCGCTCATCCACTGTCTGCCACACTCCACCCTCCACCTACGCCACTCCAGTCGTCTTCCAAACTAGGTTTGCATTCCCTATGTTGCATGTTTATCCCACCACCAGCCTTCCCTCACTCCCTCGTTGCTCCATTATCCCACTTGTGATCCTCCCTATCCCTTCCTCCACACTAAACTCCAATATCAACATGCCAACCTTCCTCCTCGCGTCCATCTCCACGCCCACCTGCTTGTTGTTCTTCACCTCACTATCGTTCCACGCCATTAAATTGCAACTCATAAACCCTAAATTCACATCAAAATAAAATAATTATAATATATAATCAATTTTTTTTTTTTTTTAATTTTTTTTTTTATTATTATGATATTTATCCCTTTTATTCCATTACAAAACCTATAATAAAAATCAAAATTCATAATATAATAATATTATTTTGAATAATNGGACCAAGACTATGGCTGAATTAAAAGACCAAATCGAGAAATTGGAGAAGGACATCAAGGCCTTCGTCGCTAACCAAAAAAACTTGAAGGAAGAAATGAAAAATAACAATACAATGCTTAAGAAAGAAATCAAAGACAAATTTGTTCTGGTACTAGAAAGAAGGCTAGACAAAAAATTGGATGTCATGAATGAGAAACAAAAATACTTGGATGACAAAATGAGTACCATGACTCAAGACATAAACACCATAACACGGAACTTGAGCATCATGATGCAGAACCATAATACATTACTAGAGTTGTTACAAAAACTAATGCCTAGTACAAACCATGTCATCATTCAATACATGTTAGATGCCTCATCTCACGTTTCCACATAGGAAACACTCGCCAAGAATGAAGAAGATTTGCAAAAAGAAATAAAGATTAACAATGTGACGCTTAAACAAGAGATATAAACAAAAGTACTGCCATATATGGAGGAATGATTAAACAACAAAATAGATGCTATCATTAAGACGGTAGAGAAGAAAAAGGAAAAAAATCACTGCAAACAACGAAGTAGTTCAAATATGTCAATTGTGTAATCTAGTAGCTTCGATCCTTTATCAAACCGTAAAGAAAAATGCAACCAATATCATCCTTACATAGTGTACCCACCTAAGGAAAAAATAGAGTTGTTGAAATACAATGGAAGTGAAGACCAATGTGTTGCATGGTTGAAAAAAGTGAAGAAGTACTTCGACATCTACAATATTACATCTGACGAAGAGAAGGTGAAATATGTGGCAATGCATATGGAAGGGTACGCCTATTGTCACAGCTCGAAACTTCCTATGGCTTGGGGTGTACCACAACAGATAGCTAGACATGAGAAATCAATCCCTTCCCAATGTGCAAGAGAAACCAAACATCTAACACTAAGGGACCTCGAATCATACCTTATTTTGGATGGTTGAAGTAGATACCCATTGAGCTTTTTCCAATCCCTCTTGCACTAACAATTTGCTCTCAACAACAGCAAACAAGACAAGCATGCTATATAATATGGTGTTAGATATACTCTGGCATATATAATCAACAATTTATAAGCAATTAAACATATCCATGGATTCAATATTCATTCAAATTCATATTATTGGACAAGAAAATATATTTCTATTAATCAAATCAAAGATTACACAAGTGACAACCTCTATTGGCACGTCTACGAGCTGGAGAAACCGAGTCCTCCACTTGGGCCTCCACCACCTCAATCCTCCATCTCTCGATAGCAAGCTCATAAGCAAAGGCAAGCTTGGGAATAACACAAAGTGCTCCAAAGGGACAAATGGATGCAGACTCAAGTATATGCAAACTACGGCAGCAATGGACTATAGTTTCGTTGCTCTTCAATTTCCCCTTCTTCAATGTATCCAATGGGTTCCTTATATAACACTCCAAAGGGGTGATTGAGGGTCAAATCCGAGCGATCTCCAAGCATATGGAAGGCCAAGAGTCAAGTGGTTCGAACACACATGAAGGAAAACTCCAAAATTATTTGGATTTATGCACACATCCCGATGTACACGGGTTTGAGGTCAAAAGTCGCATGTACACGCGAGTATGGGATTAAAAGTCACGTACAACAATAAACAGGGGTTTTAAGGGATGAACTTGGAAACATTAAAGTATAATATCAGTCCATGGGGTTTAAAGAGTTTGTAGAGGGACATGGAAGGCCATAAATATGTGATCAACCATGTGTGGTAAAATCAGCTATAACATATGCCCCCTAATGTGTGAGGTTAGAGGGGTAACATGATGGCCGAAATACATTATAAAATCCATCCCAGAAGTGGAGTGATGAAGAACCAAGTGGAAGAACCAGCCATCCATCAGTATAGTACAATAATGAATATCTACATGTGACTGCAAATACATATAGCAGTCCCAGATACATAAGAGTACAATGGCCATGAATAGGCATGATATACAAAATGTCACATGTGTGTTCATCACCACGTATAATATATAATAGATTAGAATCTTCATGATGAAGATATACAATGGATCAGGATCTCCATAGAAGACGAAGATATACAATGGATCAAGATCTCCATAATGGCTGAAGATATCTGACATACACTGGAATCAAATCACGAGAGTTGAAATATCATGAACACTGGCATGATCAAGGAGCTAGAATATGTGGAATTCCACCAAGATGGAAGGTCTTCTACAAAAACCGCTACGAGTATATGTCCTACTATGCGAATAGAGGCGTCAAGGTCAAACATATTAGTCCATCGTCTGATTACCGATCATTGACGTATACCGTTAAAATACGCAAGATCACCCACTGATAATGAAAATGGGAATCAAGGTACTAGGGTGCAATCTAACAAGTGTGAATAGATGTGTTAAGGCCAAACACTTGGAAGAATCCATCGATCAAGGGACATTGATGTGTTCCCAAAAATGTCGATGGCAAGAGAACCTACCACTGATGATTGTAAGTCTCAAGGAACTCAAATGACTCTAGACTCCTATCCCAGAATAAATGATATGAAGTCAATGGAATGGAATCCACTAGAAGGAGGGCATTAAGGCATCCCCCATTAACCAACACGAGGTACTTAGCAATGTTGTATAGTTTGGAAGAACTAGAACAATATGTGCATGAACCAGTAACAGTACCAGGAATGGCTGACATGCAAAGTCAAGATAACTGAGGAATGCCCGACTCAGGCTTCAACTTCCTTCAAACAAGAGCATAAAGGCGAATGGTGAATGAAGGTAGGTAGCATGGACTCGATATGCAAACTAGGACATCTCTGTGACACAAGAGGCATCAACAAAGGGTCCATAGGGGCTGGAAGCTTAACCAGTCAGTGGAGATAAACTTAGAGTAACAAGTACAGCTCCTAAAGTCAAACGAATAACCCAACCAACAGATGTGATATACAGTGCTCTATTCAAAGGCGACACGACTTGACTGCTGCCAAAGATAACATCTTTTCATATCCAGATTTTTGGTTTTTTAATTTTGTTTCAGACCTTTTTAGATATTTTGAAAATCTTGAAAAAGAATAAAAGTGATTTATAGTTACAAATCTGGGAGGAGACGAGTGTCAGGGGACAAGCAAACTAGTTCCAAGCAGCGGAACATACCTATGCTCAATGCAAGGAAATATGTGCAGGATAATGACACTTGGGGGAAGGTCCCCTCCTAGTAAAAAATGGGGAATCAAGCTACAAAAGGTATGTAAAAAGGATCTACTTGGCTAGACATAAGACAACCTCGGGCTATATGGATAATAATCAAAGTTATGAAGTTGGCATAAGGCTCAATATGGCAATCAAAACTCACGATAATGCAATTACAACTTCACATATACAAGGGAGTCCTAGGGGAATAGCCAGCATAAAGTTCAAGTGGAGTATGAGGCTCTTTCTCAAAGACATGGTGGGACTAATCAAGGGAATCCCACAACCTAAAGGAGGAATGTCAGCATGGGCACCACATGCACAAGAGGATCTACCTAGGGAACCCATGTATAGGAAAGCTCTACCATTCACATAATGCCACTTCTAACAGATGCATGAAGGTTTCATGACATCATGGAATGGGTTTGTACCTAAGGTGAAAATGAAATGGTCATAAGGTAATGCATAATGCAAGCAGATGTAAAATCCTAACCTATATTCCAATTTATACATGATACCTATAATAGGCATGAATGGATCAAAGGCCTCGGAGAGAGTGTGCAAAAAATGGACCCTACACAACAACGTTAGTCCCAAAACAGTTGGAAATAGTCAGTAAAGAGTTCAAACTATAGGATATAGGGAGGATTGATCATGACAACTACATCCAAAGGAAACAGTGTGGTGAATGATGGGACATAAGAAGGAAAGTAAGGTGAATACCCAACGTTAACGTATCCACTACCACCCCCGTGAGGGTGATTACTGGTGTAAATACAAAGCGAAGGGATTAAAAATCCTCCACAAATGCATTAGAGGATGGAATATGACCATTCCCAAATCCACGAGCACGATAAGGGGTTGTGATGCCCCCAAGTCCGACACCAGAGTCCATACTAGCACCAAGGACAGGTGACAGGATACCAGGCATGCTGAAAATAAAAGGATTCGAACTCAAGGGAACATAAATATACTCAAGTAACCACGATCTCAAAATCCCACTAGTGCACAAAGAGCACACTCCTAAGAGAATCTACAACCAAAATACAAGCAAACCAAGGGGAGGATATGTGAGCTCTCGAATGCAGCAGGTATGTCTCACCTAGGAGAGGCTCGAAACTCCCATACACTACAAGTGGAGGTACGTAACCAATTATAGTGGCCCTCAAATTCAACACGTAAAGAGACTGTGTTGTCTGACCCCTACCTGGCCAGGACACTCACAAAATAACCTCTGCAAGTACCCCCTGCGATACCTAGGTAAGGAAACTAAGGTCACCCCAATATAATCAATGCTTAGGCAGACAGTCGTAGGTAGGATTGACCGTATGGGAAGGGTGGCAAATCCCAAAACTCTCAAAAGAGACCCCAGATATGAATATGATCTTGGAAATATCTCTAGTGCTTACAAAAGTGACCAAGGGCTATCCCAATCACAATCGTGCATGCTGCCTCGTGCTTAACTCCCATGTAAGAGGAGCATCCTAAGAAACACTAATTATATCAAGGGTTTCCCACTCTCACATGGACAGACACCTAATTGTTGTGTTTAATGGTATTGGAGAATTAACTCACAATGAACTGTTCTAAGACCCTAAAACCTAATTTTGTTGATGCACCCTAAAAAGAAAAGAGTGTAATACATTTTATTAAGCGTTGATTTTATTTGGCTGTGATTACTCAAAGAGAAATGGCCATGCAACTTATGAATTTATGACTCAGCAATAAAGTAAATATGCACACCTAACAAGCAATGCCAAGTGCAATCTTGTAGAATGAAAAACGGGGTATGCCACTACATGAGATGAAAAAATACTCATTCCTTTCCAAATGCCAATGCAATCCTTCCTATATGATATCCTAAACACAACTCTCATCCAAGCAATCCAGTGCAAGTACCTCCTTAAATCCATATGCAAAAAATGCAACTACTTTGTATTTTTCAATATAGAAAAATGAAAAATGCAATAAAAGTCATTTAAAAACTCTCAGTCTCTGTAGCATGTATAAAACACAAGCCCAGCAAGACACCGAGACAAAAAAGAGTAATGCACTAATGGAAAAACAAAAAAAATAAATGACTAACACTATTTTCAAAGAAAAAGTGGTCTATGATCACAAAAGAAGTAGTCAACAGACACCATAAGAACCCAAGAAGACCCAGCCACACTCACAACCCACCCAGCAACTTCCCACAACATCAAACTCAAACAAAAGGGAGGATTTACGTGACTGTATAAAGAACAGCAGCGTATGTACGCGAATTTTGTCCAAAAAGCTGCATGTGTACGCGACTTTTGGCCAAAAACCTGCGTATACAGAGAAGAAAGTGGTAAAAATTAGGCCAAGCGTCAAACCAATCAAGGGGAGTGTTAATGGATGAACATACCACTAAATGTGACACATAAATGAGGAGAAACAGAGAGTAAGTCAATAAGGTCAAGCACATTATGCCCCCAACCCCAAACAAAAATAAGGAACTTCCCCAGTGGAGTTGCCAACTCTGTTACGGAGAGAAATTTCCTATGGCTTGGGGTGTACCACAATAGACATCTAGACACGAGAAATCAATACCTTCCCAATATGCAAGAGAAACCAAACATCTAACACTAAGGGACCTCGAACCATACCTTATTCCGAACAGTTGAAGTAGATCCTCGTTGAGCTTTTTCCAAACCCACTTGCGCTAACAATTTACTCTCAACAACAGCAAACAAGACAAGCATGCTATATAATACGGTGTTAGATCTACTCTAGCATATATAATAAACAATGTATAATAAATTAAACATATCCATGGATTCAATATTCATTAAAATGCACTTTATTGGATAGGAAAAGATATTTCTATTAATCAAATCAGAGATTACACAAGTGACAACCTCTGTCAGCACGTCTACGAACCGTAGAAACTGAATCCTCTGCCTGGGCCTCCATCACCTCAATCCTCCATCTCTCGATAGCAAGCTCATAAGAAAAGGCAAGATTGGGAAGAGCACTAAGTGCTCCAAAGGGACAAAGGGATGCAGACTCAAGTATATGCAAACTACGACAACAATGGACTATAGTTTCGTTGCTCTTCAATTTCCCCTTCTTTTATGTATCCAACTTCTTCCTTATATAGCATTCCAAACGGTTGATGGAGGGTCAAATCCAAGAGATCTCCAAGCATGTGGAAGTCCAAGAGTCAAGTGGTTTGGACACACATGAAGGAAAACTCCAAAAGTATTTGGATTTATGCACAGATCCCGATGTACGCAGGTTTGAGGTCAAAATTCGCGTGTACATGCGAGTATGGGATTAAAAGTCGTGTACAGCAATAAACAATGGTTTTAAGGGATGAACTTGGAAACATCAAAGTATAATATCATTACATGGGGTTTAAATAGTCTATAGAGGGACAGGGAAGGCCATAAATATGTGATCAACCATGTGTGGTAAAATCAGCTATAACACCTATAATTGGTACATGTGGTGGAGGAGTTTCAAATGGATGAACTTGGAAACATCAAAGTATAATATCAGTCCATGGGGTTTAAAGAGTCTGCAGAGGGACAAGGAAGGCCATAAATATGTGATCAACCATGTGTGGTAAAATCATCCAGAACACCTATAATTAGTACACCTGGAACTTGTTCAAAATGATTATTTTAATAGGTTTCAAGGAATCCCAAAAGATGAATTTTTCAGAAATATTACTAGATTACAACAGGATGTAAGCGTTGAGTAATTCACACATTAATGGGAATCCCTATCGACACGAGTATTTGGGTTATCTGACAAACAAAGACTCGAAACCTATTTAGGAGGTCTTAAACCAAACCTCCAAAAATAATTAAATATGCATGACATACCAAATGTAGAAGTGGAAAGACATAAAGCAAAAGCAGCATAATGCAAATTGGAAGGAATAAAAACAAAAGGCGATAACAATTATCGATAAGAAAAAGAGACACAATGTAGATGTTGTGACAATAATTGTTCATCGGATCATCAATGCCACAAACCTCAATCATATCCCTATGAAATTGAAAATAGCTTGAAAACGTCTTACTGTTACTCTGATAATAGAAAAGAAAAAATAAAAACACATGTTGTCGATGCGTTGATGACTGGACCTCGGGCCATAAATGTAGGAATAGTCAGAAAATATAGTGCAAAATCATCAATGGAAAGGAAGTGCATGTCTCTGCAAAAGAAGTCTATTTCGATTCTAATACCGACACATAATCAGAGTGAAGGACGACATTAGAAAATTCAAGCTTTGAGGACAAAGCTTTCCCAAGGGGAAGCCAATGTTATGACTATTTAAATGGTATATTAATTATAAATATTAAATTACTAATTACTAAGGTGAAAGGGTGTAACCCTTCACTATGCATGCTCAAGATTTATAAAGGAGAGCCTCATTGTAATCCTTAATCATCATCTATCAATATATTATTATTTTATTCTCAATCATGGAAGATGGACTCGCTTCTTAATTCCACAACCAGAATCGGTTGTTCCATCTATCATGTCGACAACAATTTCAATGATGTATCCTTCCAAAATATTGTCAACCCAAAACTCAACCACCCTACATATGGGGTTGCTAACACCTTTAAGTCGTTGAATTGTATGAGGGCTCCAATCTATTTGTTCTCCCCCTTGAAAGTTTCTCCATTGGGTTTCTAGCCTCAAAAACCACTCATACAACAAAACAGGAAATTCACAAAATAAAATCTCATGAATCTTTGTATAGAGGTATTTACTTTCTTTCCTTGCAAATTCTAATGCCTTAGAATCCGCCCAATCTTGAATTTATGGATTCATCGGGTGCCACAACATATCCCCACTAAAATTATTTACAATCTCTGCAACAGAAGCATTTGTTTCCTTTATCCTTTGTTCAACCCAGGTTCATATCCTCGATCGTTGATAAAGGCCCAGATATCGACCCAAAAGAGCAGGGCTCAGCCGACAGCACCTATGATGCAGATGCAGTCTCACCCAAGATATATTATGGGGAACTCCCAAAACCAGGTTTATGCAATTATGTGGGGTTTACTACTCTCATGGAACTTGATCACAACACTCGACTGAAGTCGATGTTTATACTTATTATCCCTTGTCTATTCATTCAAGATACCAGTCTAATTACCATTCAACACATATCATAATAATCAACTTAACAGCCTTATTACATATTCATTCAATAAGTAGTGTGACAAACACATATAAGGGATTCTTCATAAACAAATGCGGTTCGACATATCCATATTTACCTATTCACAACATACATGCAACAAACATAATCACATTAATCAATGACACACATAGACAACAGTTAATGTGGAAACCCATCTGGGAAAAACCACAAAGGTGCTATTCATCTGGCATGAGATGTTAGCACCTTTTGTCTCCACGCTTAGCTTGCATACTCTTCTCTAGGTATTATTTACAATTTAGACATACTTCTCTCCCCTCATTCTCTTGGGTTTTGGGTCTATATACTTCCTCTCTTATTCACTCCTCTATTGATTTGCACATAGCCTGGATCATTCATCTGGATAAAACAACTATCCTCTTCTCTTATGTAACAAAAAAATCAATAACCAACCTCAGTCCCACATACATCTTGGATTCGCCCCTTTTATAAGATTCTACCTGCCCTAATCAACCGACTCGTTTATGTTAGCCGACAAGCTGTCATTTTTATTCTCGTACATTTAGTTACAACTGAAAATAGGCACTATCATCCTAAAATACAATTATGCTTTAGTACCAAAAATGTGCTTTATTCTAAATAAATCCTTATCCACGATCAGTCGAGTTGTCCTTTTCACTACTATCCTCTTCTTATATAGTGGTTTCTTCCATCGTGGATTCTCTTGTTACCCTTCTTTCCTTCATGTTGATTTTATTGCAGCTTCTCTTCCATCGCAACTCTTCTTTCGTCGCAACTTATCTTTTTAGTCTTGCGACCAGATTATTTATCTTCCCAATCAGAATTCTGGATGAATTCTGCCTAACTTTTCCTAGGGACGACAGAAGGCACATAGAGGAAGTTCTTGAACACTCCATGCTCTAATTTTATTGTACCCTTCCCTTCATCTCGTATTTAAGTGTCATATCCCATGTGAATACTTATACCATCAGTAAGATTTAATGAAGATAATAATTAGTTGGATGCAACCATATGATTGGAAACTCGTGAATCAATGAGGAAGGCATGAGATTTTAAAAATTCAACCTTCAGTGCATGGCATCTCTCATGATCTCTAGTCTTGTCTCTAGAATCAACCTTCCTTGTTCCTTCAAGGAGGGAAATATTATGTTGTTCAAGGAGTCTTGACATCTGATTTATGGTGTTCTTCATACAACCTTTCTCTGTATGGTTTACTTTCTTACAGTAGGAGCACTTTCCCTTGTAAAATCTATGATGTTTGTCCTTATTAGATCCCGAGGATTCATCTAATGGATCAAAATCTTCCTTAGTTTTGAATTCAGTGTTCCTCTTATCCTTTCCTTCCTACTTCCTCCTTTCTTGCGCATTCTTTGTCTCCCTATCCAAGAGAGGTTGATTTTTGGAGGATCTGAGGGCTCCCATCTGTATCAACTTATATTGTTCCTGAATAAGAGATTATGTGAAGGCATCAAGTGATGGTATTTTCCAATTTGGAATTGTCAGTCTCCCAGAGTGAAAGGTGGATACAAACACTAATAATTATGGGCCAAGTTTTCTCAAAATAGAAATCACCAATTGCTCATCCTTCTTGTCAATCCCACACTACTTTCACTACATGACCAAGGATTTAAAATTAGTGAAGAATTGTTGAATGGTTTTCGAAGTTGCTAGGATAAAGAGCCACCGGCTCATTCTCCAAAATATGGCCTCTCAACTCATCCTATGTTCCAAACAGTGATTTGATCTTCTTCCACACATCTTTTGGAGTTTTTAATCCATCTAGATGGAAGAGTAACTCCCTAGAGATATGAATGCACATTAAACCAAATGCTTCATCCAGTTTGTTGAGATACTTTGACTTATCAAGCGACTATTGGGGTTCGACTTCCTTTCCCATGGTAACCCTATATAGACATTTATTGCACAACAGAATCTGCATAGCAACCCTCCAATCAAGATAATTGAAGGGTGTGAGGATCCTGGGTGTCAAGGCAGCTAAACTCTCCATCTTGTAGCTTCATGGAGCAGCACAATTCTTCTGAATTATTCAATTTACCTGCAAAAACACTTCAATTCGAAGGCAAACCAATTCAATCATTCTCTACTTGGACATGTGCACATTCTTTGGGTGCATCACACTTGGATAGACTTCTCTAGACAAAATACAGAGGGAGTAAGGAAAAGATACCAGGAATTATGTGGAACCCAATTGCTTCTGGTGCATGAATGGAAGTTTTAGAGGATTGAATTTGTCCTGATTACCTGCTCCGATACCATGTTTAATTTAGCAAAGATTATGATCTTCAGGCTTCTGGTTGAACCCCACCAATAAATAAGGAAGAAGAAGGAAGAATAAATTTAGTACAATGATCAAACAATCATGGTGAAATTAAACTGTCAAGAAACAAAAATTGGTCAGCATAACATTACTATCATTAACATTAATATGTGTGTAATACAATGATGATACAATAGGAATAATTTGAATGCACTAGGTATGATTCAAATTCACCAACTTGGACTGACTCCAGTGCTAACACGATGTGGGAAAATCACCACTAGGATCTCACTAATGTAACTTAGGACAACTAAATCAGTTAACTGAACAAGGTTGGTAGGAAAAGGTGCCTAACCTTCTTAAATCAGGAAAATGGGGCACTAGGCTAACTGGAGACGAATTAATTGATTCCCATTGGAGGATAAATCAACATAGGCTAGGGTGAACTGATGGTCAGATTCCCATGACTCGGTGTGGGTTCCTAAATTATAGGGAATGGCCTCTGGATATCCTAAACTTATGTAAACTGGCGCATCAAGTGGTAGGTGTGCCCCAAATGAGTTCCCCATGTCACTAGTGAGGTGGAAACATACTCCTAAAATAGGAAATGATATTTAGACTATGGTGGTCAATGGAGGATTATAATAAATCCTAACAATGATGCCTTGGTTTGTTTTAGTTATCAAATATTAGTTATAGAGATTCTCTATGTAAACTTGGAGAAGGTCTGTGTTGACAAAATCTTAGGTTGACTCATAGAACTCATAAGGGAACCCACTAAGCCTAGGTGTCAATCATTTTATGTAGAGTTGCAAAAAGCTCATAGTAAGAGAGCACCTATTCACAGGTTTTTTATGCTCTTCCAAAACTATGCATGAGACCACATCTAAACACTTATGCATGGCTTCCTATCTCTTCTTTGTTATTCCCTTTCTTTAAAAGACAATTTTGCAATGCTTTATGAATTCATTTTCCTTAGTTAATTGATTAGTGGTGTGACCCATAACTATTTTAAGGGTAAATATATTTGTGCTAACCTTCTTAGTGACCAATAACTTAAAAAATGCCTTAGTGGGACTATATCTCATGCTTAACCATTGCAACCTTGCTTCCAACTAAGAACCTTTGGCTCAATGGACTTCATCCACCTAGAGAAAGTGGTACAATTTCAGTTTGCAAGTTTGTTTTTCTTTATCATGGAGCCCATTGCAAGCCCTACATGACTTCCTCAAGTTCAACACATACTACTTTGTTACAATCACAATAGAATATTGCAATATTTTTGTCATATCCTATAAAAAAGGAAACAATTCTAGAAATGGCACCTTTCCACCAAATAATCTAGCCATTATCCCCACAAGTATGAGGGATAAGATTCCACACAACTTTGGTATGGACCAGGAATCCTATACTTTTAAGGTGATATTTCTTTAAAATATGTCTAGTTCATGGCATGTGCTCATTTGGTATCCCTCGTAAATTAATATCTAGATACGTTAGTGTCCTGGGAGAGTGATCATATTGTCAATATGCACTAATTGTCCTCTAACATAGTCAAAGTAGAATTCATCAATAATAAATCTCTATCAAGTTACTGGTTTAAAATAAAATTGGCCCTTTCCAAAAGTTAGTCCAAATAAATCATAGCTTTGTAGAATCGTAGCATTGATATTCATTAGGGTTGTCACAAGCTTATATCGAGCCATGCTTGCAAACCAATCTTCTTCCCCCACCCCCTATAGAAGACACATAGGTAGACCCTCCTCCTTGTCTTTTTGGTTATCAACAACATTGAATCCTCCACAAATAAGCCAAGAGCATCAGGTAGCTCATCAATTAACTAGGGCCAAAAGGACACTCTTTCCCTATCATCCTTAGAGGCATAGATGTTGGTCAAGCCCAAGATCCAATCATCCAAGTGAAGAAAAACCCATACGATTATTTGGGTCAGGGCTCCAACAATATTAGAGCTCACAAGTTGAGGAGAAATCAACGTCACAACACCACCTTTTCCCTCATAATGATAATAAGAAAAACACTTGGGACTTCACCATATTATACATAGGGTTGTGCTTATTAACAACAATACAATTTGACTTCTTGCAAAAAAATAATATCCACCATACTAATCTAATTTAAGATCTAGTGAACAATATTATTTATGTCGAAGTCACTTAAGCCTTGGACATTCCATGATGTCACTTTAAACAACCTCAACAATTCGGGTTTCCATTAATGCCAACTCATTCTTTATGTTGAGAGTGTAATAGAAACACAGGGGAGTGGCCTTTACAACTATCATTCCCTTGCTACAATGAGATAACAAAGGGCTTATTGGCTATTGGATCATCAGAGCTATTAGACCAACTGCCATTGGATCCTTAAAGACTAGGGCCTATTTGAGAACTTAGGTTTTTTCCACCCCAAGTTTTTAATATTCGGGAATCACTTGAATCTATCCTCACCAACCATCTAGGAAGTATTGGTAGTTGGAGGGGTATATGTGAGTTGATCCATCGAAGGGTTGGATTGAGACAATAGCATAGAATCACATATACAGTGATATAATATTTAAACTGAGAGCACAAATTGCTTAAGGTCTTTTTACATATTAATGTTAACCAAAATGTGATATTAAGGTATAGGATTTTAAACCACTTTAGTTCATGAAATATAAAATTCCCCATGGGGGAAGACATGTGTTATATCATTGAACATATTTTCATTGGAAGGTAAGGGAACTCAACCCATGGAAAGGAAATTTCATGGTAATGTCAGCCAAGAATTCATTAGACTAAGCAAAAAATGACTACAATATACTTGCATACCTAGTGGCCTCTTCTCCATCACTTGGGTTGGGTAATTAAGATGGACTAGAAAACAACTCTTGGTCAAGTTGTGGATGTGAATTAAATACCATCCTTGTGATTCCCACATTTCCCTAATCCACTCTAGAATGTTTGACACTATAGTGAGTATTTCTCCTCACTGCAGGAGCAAGAATGGCTCCCTTGTGCCTATAGGGCACAAGGGTAGGTTCCTACTCTTTGAAAATAGGAAAAACGAAAAGGGAAAATAGCATAAACAAAACAGCAAACTAAACTAAACTAGAGTAAGCAAATGGCTGCAACTATAAACTAGATCTAAGAGCTAATAACATAAAAGAAAGAGGGAGATGAAGCCCTTGTGAACCCCTCTGTAGAAAACGGGTTAGGGTTCCGCCTCCTTGAAACCTGCAAGCAACCTAAGCTACTACAATGGCAAACCTGCAAACAAAGTCAACAATAGAACCTGTAAATAAAAATATCAGCTAGAAATCAAAACAAGTAAACAAACATGAAAACAAAATTATACCTCACTTGGGTGGAAATTGGGCCACCATGCCCTAGCTCATGGGAGCACCTCTCTCTTGGTTGGAAAGCAATGGCCTGATGGGATGGAGATGGAGGAGAGGGAGAGTGGGTGGTTTGAGAGGCAAAGGTCTCAAAGCATCCATGGTCATCATAACAATAGGCAAGTAAGGAGTGTTTTGAGAGTGACCCCCCACCCTCCTTTTATAGTTTTTCCAAGGGATTTTAGGGTTTTAAGCCCTTGGTCAGGGCTTTAGCCCCTTTTTTGGGCCTTTAGCCCCTTCTGCCCTAAATTTAGTCCCTTTTAGGGTTTTAGCCCTTTTTTTAGGGTTTTAGCCCTTTTTTTAGGGCTTTAGTTCCTAGGGGGCTATTTTGGGCTCCTTTTTGGGGTTTTTAGCCCTTTTCTTCATCCTTGGGCTCTTATGGAGGTGTGGGGGTCAAATGGAAGGTCTTATGGAGTGAAATGAGTGTTGTGAGATGGTGTCCTTGGGTGGTGTAGGCCATTGAGAGCTATTTGGGGGATTTTTGGGTTAACAGATTGCCCCCTAATGTGTGAGGGTAGGAGCTCAATGTATGGCCGATGGACATCATAGGATTTACTTTAGAGAGGTGGTGCTTCCAGGGCTGGGGCATGGTGGCTTTTGGTTTTTGTATTAATTTGGTTCCCATCCATGGGTGAGATACAATAAATGTGTGACATGTATATGGACGAGGCGGGCATTCCCATGCTCATGACAATGTCAAAAGAATCATTTGATCTATGCTCTAAAATACAAGAGCGGATCATATACAACTGATGTTACAATGTTGGTTGCCTCTATGTGAGGCTGAATACAATAATGATCTGGTACATTGGACCTATGGCATTCTCATGGAATGCTATATCTTCATGATGGATGTTCTGCTGGATCTGGAATAGTACATAGTTGTATGGACTCATTGATTGAGAGTCAGAGTCTCTGTGGTACAAGTATGTTGTATCAATCATAAAGGTATATCGAAGCATTGCTGGGGCTTCTGATCACTGTCTCCAACGCAACCCAGAAATCACAAGGGACATAACCTGTTTAGGTCCCTCAAGTGGACTCACCAATGTGCTAGAGTCAGGTGACATCTGGGGTCTTCGACCAAGTACTGTGTGGAACAAATCCTGTACGAATCTCAACAGTGTGATGATGGAGTTGAAGTCGAGCACATGAGAAACATCCATCCTAGGAGGCACTAAGGACTCCTCTCGAGTGGTCCAAGGAACTCATCAATGATGTAAATGAAACCAAGGTACAGGGTGTTAGAATAATCAACCCATATTATTTACCCACTTAGACATTATTTCATTTATTTTGTCTTATTTGCCTAGTCCATGAGTCTCACCATGTGCAAGTTGTCAATTGCCTATCCATAGAGGTCAAACTTGCCATTATTGACTCATGGAGTGCTTTGGAAAGTCCTGGGAATCAAATCTACTTTATTCCTGGCCTCCTAGGCACCCTTCTGCATTTTCTGCTTTGTTGACTGCTTTTCCAGTTTTTAAAGCACATAAGGAAAGCTAGACTAGGTGAGGTGAACCTGTTTTATTCCCCGTTCATCCTCCACTCTTTCCTCCATGAAAAAGCATGTATGAGCTGCCATTTGACCACTCTTTAGCTTGCCCATGCGCCCTTGCTATGTCGTGGGGTCCTTGATAGATTTGGGATCAGCTTTTTACACCTATGGGGGATTTGCCTATTTTGGGTAAGCCTGCTTTATGCTAGATTTGGATGCTTCCTTATGCATTCGATTTGCTCATGTATTCTATATATTCAGCAGCCTATGTTATTATAGGGTTGGCTATTGTACACTCAGTTAATATAATTTTGTGTTACAGCTCCATATTCAGTCTCCATTGTTGATAATTTGCATGATCAATTGTTAATTGCTGTGAGTGAAATTAATCTACTGCAGGCCTGAATTTCTACATGGTATCAGAGCCATTGTAGGTTGTTACTCTCCTCCAAAAATTGTTTTGCAGGTTCAACATCCAGACTGGGAGCCTTCTACCGCAGCCGGGACAGATTTTCTAAAGCTATGGATTCACAGAAAACTATCCTCACTCCCTTCAAATATTTTGAATGGAAAGCAGAGATGGAGATCTTGTTGAGAGCGAAAGGCCTCTACATGGTGACTATGGCTACAGAAGCAGAGCCCAATGCTGCTGCAGAGAAGATCAAATGGCACAATCGGAGAGATGAGGCCTATGGCCTCCTATGTCTCAGTATTTCCCGAGACCTCCTTTTCCATCTCGATGGATTGACTTCACCGGATCAAGTATCGGAGAAACTTTCTAAACTCTTTGGAAAGACAGATGAGATGAGGGGACACCAAATCCCTGAGTCCCAATAATTTTGAATCCCTGCAGCTATATTTCTCCAAGTTCAAAGCACTAGTTTTGCAGCTGAAACAGTGTGGTATTGAAAAGAAATATGAGCAGCTCGTATTGTCCATCCTCTCGAAGCTAGGGCCTGATTATTCAGTCTTTGTTTCGACCTTCTATGCCACAAAACTCACAGCCCGAACCTGGAAGATGCCTAGCCTTGCAGATTTCATGGAATCTTTCACACAGGAACAAGACAAGCTGGTGATGATGGGCACCATCAAACCTTCCAAAGACCAAGCTCTGGTTGCTGGAGATTCGAAGGTGGATTCAAAAAGCAAGAAGAAAGCTAAAAAGCCGCCTGAGAAAGGAAGATACAAGAAGCAGTCTCCAGAGGATCAACAAGGTCCCAAGAAAAATACCCAGAAGAATAAAAACAAAGGTGATATGAACAAGTGCTCATACTGCAATAAGGGCAATCATACTG
>LPNX011107182.1:41692-53033 GCA_001517045.1 Pseudotsuga menziesii
TTGACTCGTGGAGTGCTTTGGAAAGTCCTGGGAATCAAATCTGCTTTATTCCTGGCTTCCTAGGCACCCTTCTACTTTTTCTGCTTTGTTGACTGCTTTTCCAGTTTTTAAAGCACATAAGGAAAGCTAGACTAGGTGAGGTGAACCTGTTTTATTCCCCTTTCATCCTCCACTCTTTCCTCCATGCAAAAGCATGTATGAGCTGCCATTTGACCACTCTTTAGCTTGCCCATGCGCCCTTGCTAATTCGTGGGGTCCTTGATATATTTCGGATCAGCTTTTTACACCTATGGGGGATTTGCCTATTTTGGGTAAGCCTGCTTTATGCTAGATTTGGATGCTTCCTTATGCATTCGATTTGCTCATGTATTCTATATATTCAGCAGCCTATGTTATTACAGGGTTGGCTATTGTACACTCAGTTAATATAATTTTGTGTTACAGCTCCATATTCAGTCTCCATTGTTGATAATTTGCATGATCAATTGTTAATTGCTGTGAGTGAAATTAATCTACTGCAGGCCTGAATTTCTACACAGGGACCTCTGGGTCTATCCTCTAGAATATGTGTGTTGGCGTCGACAGAGGGAGACCTGCCCCAAGTCTAGGAAATGATGTTTCCTTGACCAGGAGCATGAGGGATAATCGAAAGGTGTGAAGCAATCTGCGGACTGACTCACTGAATTGGGGGGAAGGGGAGGGGAGGGAAAAAACTGAACAGGGGCAGGGGGGGAGTGGGAAACTCAAACTTCCTTTGTTCAGAGTATGATGGCAGGGCGGACCAGGTAGCAAATGAAACTTAACTCATGGGAATGGGATCATAGCTATAATACCAAGAATGTCGTTGCAGATGGGAAATACTTGGAGGAGGTGGACACTTGTGATACTAATGGGATCCAAGGAAGACACATTGCAGAGTACTCTAAACAAAGGTGACCCAATGTGGGAATGCTGTCAAACTATTTTCTGTGGGGTGGTGTCTAGGGACACTATTGTGGTACGATCTCGTGGATTTTTGGCGAGCCCGAGAAGGTAAGTGCTCGATGGTGCTTTCAATTTTAGAGATTCTAAAAGCACGAAGAATACTCTAGTGGGGGCACCTTTTTGTTGGTAGTCTCCTGTGCCAAAAAAAGGATAAAAGTATACCTAGGAGAGCTCACCCATCCTGGAGGGGATGAGAGACTTCTTTACCATTGGTAGTCCAATCAGGCTGGAAAAGGTTAAACCTATACTGATTGGACGGTCATTCAAATACTTTTACGAGCATTAATGAAACCAAGTTTGCTCAGCAATATTTTCTTGTTGAGACGGCTGGAAAAGAGCTTAACAACAACCAGTGGTGAGCTTTTTCATAAAGTGCGGCCCCTCTGGCTGAGAAAGCATAAAAGTATGCAGAGGGGTACGGTCTTGGCTTGAGTGTGCCAAGGAGGTCCTTTTCATGAGATGGTCTACATGGTCCGCAAAAGGAGGTAAATGAGACAATGTAGATGTTCTTTCCTATACTTTAGCGAGCAGGAAAGGATGTTCTTTCCTATACTTTAGCGAGCAGGAAAGGAAGCAGTTGCGCTTGACGATCTTTTCATTGTTTTAAGGAGTCAGAAAAGAGTTTAAATGAAACTTCAGTGTGGTCAACCGACTACGGTGGCACAAGCAGTGCCCCATGTTGGGATGGTGGACAGAGATCCAAAGTTCATCCACATAGTATGGATGGAGCAGAAGGCTCTCAAACATACCAATACATGTGTGGGATAGATCACGGTAGAGGCCTGCAAGACGGTGCAATAGAGGCACGTAAACCGAGGTGGTTCTTGGACAGAGGTCAGGAGAGCATGTGTGTGTGTTGCGGTAGACGAACTTGACTACATGCGATGTGAGTGCAAGTCCGGGGGCACTTATATGCCAAATACATCTAAGAAAAGAAATTGTTTTGTGGACAGTGGTCCAGAGGTCCGCGTAAGGTGCAGAAAAAAGAAAAGACAATCTACGTGTTAAAAATACAAAATAAAAGCTAACATTACATTCCTTAACGGGCGGCGGCCCGAGGACACGTCTATGTCAAATACATGGAAGAAAAACAAAGGGTTTTGTGGATGATGGTCTAGATGTCCGCATGAGGTGCGGTGAAAAAAGACAATTATAAATACAAAAATAAAAGTATAGTACAATCCTTAACGGGTGGCGACTCGAGAGCTTGCATGAGTAGCGTTTGGGAAGTGTGATACGAGTACCGATCCGTAGACACTCGCATCGTCATGTCATGGCTAGTGAATCGAGGTGACTTGTGGAAAATGGTCCCGAAATTAACTTATTAAACATGAGACAATGGTCTCATAAAGAGATATTTGAGCCTGGAGGTGTGACAGGTTTCGGTTGACTTTTGACTAGCAGCTGATGATGTTGCCTTTGATTTTTGCTGAAAAACAAGAAAAAAGAAAATGAAGTGACTCATTGGTGATGTTTAAGCATAAAATTTCTTGAGGTAGATCCCATTGTGGGGGTTCTCCAAGCGTTGTCCATCAGAGTCAATGAGGGTGTATGCCCCTTTTCCAAGGCAACGGTGGACGACGTATGGGCCATACCACATTGAATCGAACTTGCCTTTGCCCAATTTATCGTTGGGTTGGTCGTAGACTAGAACCATATTGCCTTCACTAAAGGTGCGAGGGTGGACATGGGAGTCATATTGGATCTTTGATCGTGTTTTTGCTGCTTCGATGGCTTGGATGGCAACTCGATGGTCTTCTATGGTTTGCTCGAGTTGGAGGAGCCGTTCTTCTAAAGGTGAAGTATCAGGAAGAAGTTCCATTGGGAGGCGGAGAGATGGGATTTAGCACTCAATAGGGAGCACTGATTCAACGCCATGTACTAGGCGGAAAGGGGTGAAACCGGTTGCAGTTTTTGTGGATGTGCGATAAGCCCATAGGGAAGAAAATAGCATGTGATGTTAGTTGGTTTTGTGATTTCCTACCATCCGTTGGAGCATTGTTTTGATGATTTTGTTGACCGCTTCAACTTGGCCATTGCCTTGGGTATAGTAGGATGATGAGTACTGGTGTTCAAAATTCAGCATGGTTGATAATTCAGCCCATACGATGTCTTGGAAGTGTGCCCCATGATCTGAGACTAAATTTTTTGGGACACCAAACCATGTAATAACATGGTTGAAGAAGAAACATGCTGTGGTTCCATCTTTGCAATCGAATGTGGGCATGGCTTCGGCCCACTTGGTGAAGTAATAGACTTCCACGATGATGTATTTGTGACCATTGGCCGAAATGGGGTTGATTGTCATGAAGTCGATTGCCCATTTGTAGAAGGGCCTGACTGTGACTACGGGGTGTAATGGTGCGGGGGGGGATCTTGCCTTTGGGGCAAAAAGCTGATAGTTGTGGCAATGTTTTACTGCCTCTATGCAATCAACACAAATGGAGGGCCAAAAATAGTCGACGCGTAGAATCTTTTGGGCGGTTGCTCGACCTGAAAGGTGACCACCACAATCTCCACTATGACTGTCATTGAGGATGGTCTCGGCCTCATCATAGGTGAGGCAACGATGTAGGATGGTATGAATGCCTCGACGATACAGAACATCTCCAATCAGCAAGTGGTGAATGGCTTGATGTCAGATGCGTCGCCTATCCTCACGGTTGAAGTGTGCTAGAAACTTTTGCGTTCATAAATAGAGAAGGATGTCCCCATACCATGGATCATCTGTAGATATGACGAATAGGAAATCATTAGGGAGATCATCCTTAGGGGGTGATGATGCGGTTAATGGGGGAAGGTTGGTCATGATTGTGGCTAGTGTGAGTGCCTTTGTGCTTTTTGGAGACACAAACTCTAGGTCGAACTCTTGGAGGATGACTACCCACTTGGCTGCTCTACCTTGTATAAGGCGGCGGCTTAAGAGGTACCGCATTGGGTTTGAATCAGCCACTACACGAGTATGGTTGGCAATGATGTAGTGGCACAATTTTTGAGCCGAGAAGAAGATGGCGAGGGCTAATTTCTCCTCGGGTGAATATCATAATGGGGGTCCTGTTAGCTTTTGACTGATGTAGTAAATCACATGCTCATGGCGAGCATCGTCTTCTTGGACCAGGACTCCAACAATGGTGTTTTCTGAGGCCAACACATAAAGGATGAAGTCTCGAGTGAAATATGGTGGTGAGAGTAATGGTGCAGAAGCCAGGGCTTGTTTGAGTGCCTCAAACGATTCTTATGCTTTTTGATCCCAAACAAAGGGGATTTTTGTGCGGAGCAGGCGGATGAATCCATAGGCTTTTGTTGCATACTCCAGCACAAAGCAGCAAAGGAATTTGGCCTTGCCTTGTAGGCTTTGTAGTTGGTGGCGATTTCTTGGGGAAGGAAGATCAAGGATGGCCTGAACTTTGAGGGGATCTACCGTTATCCCTTTGTGGGAGATGATAAATCCGAGTAAACGGCCTGCTGGGACATAGAAAATGCACTTGAGGGGGTTCAGACGGATGTTGTACTTGCGGCAACGTAAAAAGACTTGCCGCAAGTCATCTATATGTTGTGCTTGTTTTCGTGATCGAGCGGTGAGATCGCCCAAGTATACCAAGATGATGTGAATTAAATCATGGAAATAATATGTCATGGTGCGCTGGAAGGTGGCTCCAGCACTTTTGAGGCCAAAGGGCATGACTCGGTAGGCGAATGTGCCCCATGGGGTTGTGAATGTCGTTTTGTAATGGTATTTTTTCCGGATTTGGATTTGGTTGTATCCGAAAAAACCATCCATGAAAGAAAAGGCTTCATGTCCAGCGCATGCATCAATGATTTGGTCAATGAACGGGGTGGGGAAGTTGTCTTTGGGACATGCCCCATTAAGATCGTGAAAGTCTGTGCACACACGAATGGTACCCTATTTTTTATTCATGGGAATAGGATTAGAAACCCAAGTTGTGTATGCAATGGGATAAATGAAGTCGGCTGTGCGCAGCTTCTCTATCTCGGCTTTCACCGTAGCCACTTTGGATGGATGGATGGGTCGTTGCTTCTGGTGGACGGGTGCCACATCAGGCCATGTGTCGATGTGGTGTTCCACGATGGATGGATCTAAGCCAGGCATTTCAGTGTATGACCAGGCGAAGATGTCGTGGAATTATTGGAAGAGAGCGGTGTAGGCATCGACCTCTTCCGGGGAGCAAGATGCCCCCAGCATGATTTCTTCAATGATCTCAGAGTTGGTTGAGATGTCGATTTTAATTGTTGGCAAAATGTTCACCATGTTCCCTTATTCGAAGGAATCGGGTGCTAGGATTGGGTTCTTGAACCAGTCAACCTTCCCATGGATGAAATATTTGGTCTCCACAGAAAATTGGGTGGACTGCGACACAAGCTCTTCCAGGAGGAAGAACGAGCGATGGTGCATGTCATCCCATGGGTATTCCGGGGTGGTCAGAGCTTCAAGTATCTCCTCATTGTTACTGAAGCAACGAAGAGACAGGTCTGATGGATTGTCGTTGGAGATGGGGATGAGCTAATCAAGGGAACTAGACATCATGTAAATGGACATGGTGTCAGACGAAGGAGGTGGTGGGTGAACTTCTTCGATCAACGTGATCTCAGACTCAAGGGAATGGTAACAAAGGTCAGCAAAAGCCATTCAAAATTTGGGCAGGTCTTGGAAATGGTGGGAGTAATGTCCATACAAGACGCAAAGGGCACAAGCATGGTTTGTCCTCAATGCCTTGTTCTTGACTAGTGGCGCAGTTGGGAGTTCAACCATGGGGATGTTTTTGTCCATATCCATGGCATCCAGATGCGCACGGATCAGTGGAATTTTAGGGCAATTATGAGTTGGATGGCCCTATTGTTTGCAGATGGCACAAGGTGGGACTTGACGTGGTTCTGCGGTGGTTTTGGTGTTCTTTCCCCTAGCCCTTTTGGGTTGGGGCGGTGCAAGTGCGGGTGCGGCGGTTGGCTTATGCAGACCGGGTGGGGAGTGATACTCAACCACAATAGGTTGCACTGGAGTTAACACAACCTGGGGCATTGCTAGTTGAGCTGGTGGATCTAGATACCACACCGGGATCCCCAACGTAAAGTTGGGTAGGCTTAAGGTGGCCATGACCGGCTTGCTCATGACACGAGGTGGGGGAAAGAGGAAGGGAATTGTATGGACTGGAGATGAGCCCACATAACTCCCAGCTAGTTGCATGTGGGGGTGAGGTTGTGGTTGCTGCTGCGATTAATGTTGCGGCTGCGGACGATGTTGTGGTTGGGGTTGGGGTTGTGGCTGCAGTTGCTATTTGGGTCAAGCTGTGCTTGATGAGACCATGCACAAGTCCATAGTTTGCTTTTGTGTCGGTGGTGGTGAAACCAACGGGAAAGGAGCCGTCATGGTGGGATTGGTAAACAACCTAGGGCCCACATTCAACAGTGGGGAAGCTGGTGTGTTTTCAACCACAGTGTTGGTTGCAAGGATGAAGTTAGTGTGTGCAGTCACCCCTTGCGTCTCAATGGTGGTGATGGTGGGGATAACATTGGCAGGTGTTGTTAACCCTTGCGGATCATGGTAGGTGAGCTGGTCAACCATCACAATCTTCCCTTCATGGGGGAACATCATGAGGTAGAAGACAACTAATGCGATGACTCGCATGATGTACATGTAACTCCTCCCAAGGAGGAGGTTGTAGTCCATTTGAGCATTGATGACTTCGATGTCGATCAGAACTGTCTTCACAGCTAACGTGATGGGGACATGGGGGTGGATTCCTTGGGATTTAGTGGGATGTCCATCATAAGCCCACAAAGTAATGGAGGACGGTTGCAAAATTGGTGATCCAAGCTTCTGCCAAACCAAGGTAGACATGATGCACTTGGATGCCCCCTCATCCACTATGCATCGGTGCACAACCAAGTTCTGGATAGACACCAAGATTTGGAAGGTGATAGTGGAGGGCATGCACGGCTCTCTGTTCTCTGTGTCAAACGTGATTAACTTGGAGTCAGAGGGATCTACTACCCCTAGAGCGGCTAGTAAGGCTTTCCGCTGCGTTGGGAACATTTTAAGTACCTCAAGAGCAGACATGGCGGTTGGCGTTTGGGCCAAATCATCCACAATGCTATAGCTGACTGCAGCTCTAGCTGTGGCATTATTGGAAATTATGCGTATGGGGGGGTGCGGGACGGGGGTAACTGGAGAGGTAGGTTGGTTGTCTTAGACGTGGATGCTGCTGATGAGTCGACAAGTTCGGTGGTGGTAACGTACTGATTTCGTCTAGTCTGTAAGTTGACCTCTTTAGTGGTCATGGCTAGCAGGTGGTGAAGACTTGTTTCGGCCATGGGCGGTGCCCTCAAAGCATTGGGATTGGCCTGGGGAGGGGGAGCAGTTGCCACCAATCCTTGGACTGGTAGTGGGTTTTGAAGCACCATGGGAGGAGGTCCTTGTGGTGCCTGGTTGGGTTGGGCTTTATTGGGAGCATTGGCGGCCTGTTGGGCCTCATTTTGAATGGCCTGCTTAGCGCGAGCCATGAGGGGACACTCAAATGTGTAATGCCCATAAACATCACAGAGTGTACAAGGTTGGTTTGTGCGCAATGGTGCGTTGCATCTTGGTGCATTCTGTCGTGGGGGGTTTTGGGCTGGTCGGTTAGCCGCAGCATTATTGGGAGGGTTCGGTTGCTGACCGCTTCCCTACAGTTGGTTATTGCCTTGGTTGCAGGGACGGTTGTTTCTAGCTTTCCCATGTTGATTGTTAGGGGCAGGCTGGTTGGGAGGGTTTTGTTGTGCGAACACTTGTCCCAACGGAGCGGGTGGAGTGGGGGCGGGAGCTTGAACTTGTTGCACTGGTGATGCATAGTATATTTGTGGGGGTGGTGGTGCCACAAATGTGGGAATTTGCCCCACATACTATTGTGTTGGCCAAGCCATGACCTGAGCCTACTGCAGTGGTGTTGTAATCTCACAGATCACATAAGGTTACCAATAATACATACTAAAACATATATATCTATAAATCAGAGACAGGAGACAAGAACATATAGGAAAACAGATTATATTATTGCAATGAGTTCATACAAGGCAGAGAACTAAACTGAGTTCTCGTTTGGCTCAACAGCCTAATATATACAATTTACAGAACAGTTACAAAATAACTACCTGTCGGTTCGGTGAACCGACACGAATTTTAGTTAGCCGACTTAATCTTCTGGTTTAGTCGGTCGGCCGACTTATTCGGCTGACCGACTAAGTCAGCCCATCGACTTAGTCGGTTGATCGACTAAGTCGGTCTTCGTTCCAGTCGACTTATGTCGACTTGCTCCTTCCTACATCTCCCCCACGAACAAAACGTTTCTTCATCCCGAAGAAACAGGGAGGTACAAAAAATATGTCTCTGCCAGATTCTTCCAAAATGCTATTGTGGAGGGCTGTGCAGACAAATGGTTGGCCTTTTCTGGATGTAGATCTCGACAATAGCCGAGGCGGTGATGGCAAGGTGATGCTGAAAATCCGTCCAACTCTGCAAAGCTTTCTGGATGTCGATCATTAGTGTAGTTATGCGTGACAGGACCGACATCTTTTCGGAGAGTGGGACTTCCACGATCTTCTCCATGTTGGGTCCCAGGATCTGGTTCTATTCATCAGCTGTGTCGATGAGTCTTTTCATCTGCAGGCAGATGATGTCAACTTTCTCTAAGTTTGGAAGGGATTGTTGGACCCACTGGTGTGCTTCTCGTTCCAACTTTTGTAGCTTATTTGTCTCCAGCACAATTTGTTCTTCTATCATCTGCTTGAGTGCTGCCTCTGTCGTCTTCCTGCCCTCCAAAGCCTGAATTCCTTAACAAGTCTACCGGGTCTGTTGATAGACTTGCCCATAGTGAGTAGGCCAGTCTCTTAAGACTTCTTCGGTAACAACAGATTCCTCCATGTGGTCCTGTAGCACTTTGTATGCCTCTGAGAAGGCAGTGTACTATGCTAGTAGTAGTCAGGCAGTCTCTTCCTTCTGCTCTTCCTTAGTCTCTTGGAGACGAGCCTGGACGGTCGATACCATGGTCTCGAAGAGTTTATATGCTCTTTCCAACGGTCGATCTGTCAATGTTACTTTGTTGAGCTCCCTAAAGTCGACACAAATTCTTAACCTTGTCGGGTCATGTTTCTTGGGCTGGATGACCATGGGGCTTGCCCATTCAGACTGGTCGATAGGGTAAATGATCCCTGCTGCTAACATGTTGTCGATTTCCTTTTTAACTATCTCCTTGTACTTGTGAGCTATTTTATAGGGTCTTTTCTTGACAGGTCAGACATCAGGTTTAGTATCTATTTTCATTTCTCCCATTTCCTGTACTAACCCTTTTAAGTCTTTATAGTCTTGTGCAAAGACATCTTGGAATTCTCTAAGTAAGTGCACTATTTCGGTGGTCTGTTGTTCGTTCTAGTAGTCACCAATCTTGGTTATTTTTGGTCGGTCGTCATTTGAAATGTCGACCTCTTTAGTTTTCACTTTTTCATCTAGCCACTCTGGTGCTTTAGCTTCATTAATCGGCCGACTTCCTTCTGTGAACTGTGAGAATGTAGCAGGAAAGTCGGTGGCAATCATTCCGTCAAGATCTGGTTTGTCGGTGGTCTCGACTTTCAAGAGTGAATAGATACGTTTTGTTGTTTCACTATGGTCGGTTTTCCATATGAATCTCTTGCCTTCTGTGTGTTCATTTTCTAAGTGTAAACGGGTCATCTGTGGTCTGGATTCGGTTTGTATATTGTTACATTCCTTGATCTGTCGATGGGTCTGGGAGGGTTGTTTTTCGGTCGGTTGGAGGAATTGTTTGATTTGTTGTGCTGTCTCGACCAATTTTTCATCTTGAGGTATGAACTGGAAGTCTTTGATAAAATTTGCCTTGAGTTCATGCCAAAAGAAGGTTTCTCCTCTAGCTTCCTCCATCTTATACCATTTCTTGGGTAAGTCGGCTAGGGTTGAGGGGAACAAATGTGGCCAAGTTCCCTCATCTTTTTAGCCAAGTCTTCTCCACTCCTTTTCACAAGTCTTAATGTGTTCTTCTGGGTTTTCTCCTTGGGTAAAATTAGGGATCTGGGCTTGCTGGGTTAACTTTTTCCCACCAAACCTTTCGACAAAGAAAGTCGAAGCAGTTGTCCAGGTCTGTAGTTTGGTTTGATGGGTATCCCACCATCTCGATGCTTGACCTGTAAACGTTTCCACTAAGCTTTGAAATGGACCATGTTCTCCAAAAAATTTAGATACTTGTTCAATGTGCATGACTAGGGATTCCCTCTCCTTATACCTGGGTAGTTGTGTAGTGTTTAAGTTGGTTGGTTGTAAGGTAGGGCGTTCCCTTACTTTCTTTTCAAAGATTTTGGGGATAATGGATACTATGAAGCACTGTCAGGTGGGTTTTTTCTATACTTTTTGTATAGTCCAGCACCCTCTTGCTTGTGTTTCATAATTTTCCATCTCCCAGTCATACAGTTCAACATCTGAGTTATAACCAATTGAGTCTTGGTTACCTAAGTAAAGTTCTCCATGGATGTTGGGCTCTGTGTAGTCTGTATCATTTTGGATCTGGTACAGTTGTCTGACATCGACTTCCTCATCAATCGGTTCAGTCCAAGGTTGCCCTTGGTATGGATGAATGGGTACGATGACCTTTTGGCCATTTCCTTTGAGCTTAATTCGTTCCTTGTCTAACGAGATAGATGCTTTCATCTTTCGTCCCCAAGGTCGATCGACGAGGGCTGGGAAGGAGCTAGATCCTTCCTTTGGGTCAATAATTTCGAAATCAAGCTTAGTTGATATTCCTTTGATGGTTGTGTCGACATCTTTCCAAACCCCAATGGGTTCAATGAGGCCTTGGTCGGCGAGTTTTAGGTAGATGCCTGACTCATAGAGTCGAGGTCTTCCCATCTTTTCCCATGTATCCTGAGTCATGATATTTACCTGAGATCCGAAGTCGAGCACTACTTGTCGGACATGGAAACCTTCGATTTCCAGGTCGACAAGTGGGTCGACATCGTTTTTGTCTTTTTGGTTTAGGCTGCAAATGTTCTTAGTTTGTTTTTCGGTGTTAGTACTTTTTATTTGATGTGATAAATGAATGAACTGAGCCATGGATTTGTCTGTTTGAGTGAGATAGATTAATTGCTGTAGTGTGTTAGGTCGGCTGCTAAGGAGGTATTCTTGTTGTGCAATGTCGTGAAAAATGTGGGTTGCCTCTTGATATGTGTGTTTTTGCTTTATAGGGTCAGGATAAACAGTTGTGTCTTTAATCTTGCTAATTTGGGGGTTATCAGGCCCTGTTTTTGTGCCTTGTCGAGTAACAATATGTAAATTCTTAGTAGTTAGTACATCATGCTTTTG
>LPNX011107182.1:53059-74360 GCA_001517045.1 Pseudotsuga menziesii
AACATTCTTCTTCGTATTGATTTTCTCTAATATAGTAGGACAATCCTCCAACGAGTGATCGCCTACTCCACAGTATGTACAGAATTTAAGATCAGTTATGTCCTTGTATGGACAGTCTGCGTATCGGTGCCCTTCTTTATAACATATGAAGCACTAGGTGGGTCGACGAGTTTGTATGTCGTGATTCCCGGGGAATCGACCTCTTCCTCCAAACCCTTGTCGTCGATTGTCGTAGCGGCGTTCATATCGTCGACCGTCGGCTCTTTGTCCATTCTGGTTGTTTGTATTCCTTTGCTCGTTGTTTTGCGCTACTGCATTCGTTTGGTAGACCGCCTGATAGTTCTGTCGATTTTTCAGATTTAACTGACAGTCGGCGGTATTGTGACTTTTAGTCTCGCAGATGGCGCACCAGGAAGCCTTTCTGTTCTTCATATTAAACGGACAATCTTCCGTAGAATGATCTCCATGTTCCTGGCAAATGTCGCAAAATACTTTGGTTTGTACAAAGCGGACATCTTGTCGGCTATATTGCTGTCGATAATTATCTTTCGAATGGCCGGCCGTTGAGTAGTTGGTACACCAGGTTTCCTTATTCTTGAGGGTTAGTTCTTTCAAACACTTCTGCATGTTCTTGAGCTGTTCCTCTATTCTGTGGTCCATCGGGTAAGCAGGTATGTCTTCGTCCATCTAGACCTGCAGAGCTTTTGTTAGCGCGTCTTCATACGTTTTAAATGTCTCCAGACTGATATGTCGACGTACTTTCTACGATAATCCTGCAAGGAACCATTGAATTAGTAACTATTCATCAATAACGTAATCTAGCTGGCTTAGTAGGTCCTTCCAATGTTTGTCGTAGTCGCGGACTGTCTCCCTTGGATTTTGCTGTGTCATTTTGAGCTTTTTGGTGGCCAGGTGCTTAGCATCTGGGGTTTTAAAGAATGATAAGAAATGCGCCTTGATCTCGGCTTTCATCGCTCTGGGTTTCCTTTCCGAAAAGGTCATGTACCAGGTCAAGGCCCTTTTCCTTAAGGCTCCGGTGAACTGTGCCATTTGTCGGTCTTCATCTGTTACCTGGTTTGCTTCCCAGGTCGACTCGCAGACGAACCAATGTCGTTTGGGGTCTTCATCTCCCTCGTAGAGAGGAATGTGAGCCGATCCGTGACCCATGTCTGAATCACTTTCACTGCTCTTGGAAGTTGTAGGAGGTGGAGATGGGGGTGAAAGTGGTGGGGTTATTGATGTAGTCAAGCCTGCGGAATTTTGGTCGACAGATCTTGAGCTCCCGTCGGTCGTCAAATCGTCGTCAACTTGCAGTCGGTTGATGTCGACTTTGGCTGTCGATGGTCCACTGCAACTTGGTGTTCACAGGTCTACTTGTACGATTTCTTCTAAAGCTATATTTGGCAAGGGGGGTGCTCCTTCATGTGTCGATAAGAGCAAGTGGATACTCCGGAGGGAGGGTGCCGCTTGAAATGTCACCCAGTTCCCTTCGAGCGGTCGACGTATAACAAGGTGTCGACCCGTGTATGTTTCATCACCTAGTCGGCTCCATATGTTGTAGTCACCAGCTTGTAGTTAGAGGTCATCTTCGACAATAGTCTGTATTCTAGTACGCAGATTTATTGGGGAAAGGGTTATCCCGTCGTTGGGAGCTGTTATTTGGAGAGCTTCTGACTGCTATATCCACACTTCTTCTTCCTTAGGGGACACCTCTTGCTCTATGCCCTCTTCCTGTCGGTCATGACCCGACTCTGGCGAATTCTCTTCACGGTCGTTCTCCCTAGGGTTCTGTTCACTGTGCATCCCTGCGACTCTTTCACGTCTTGCTTCCCTTCTCTGCTATCTTTCATCCCTTTCTCTCTTCTGAATGTCTGACATACTTTCGTGCAATACTATGTTCTTGACGTCCTCTTTAGTCGACTTGTCATTACTGGTGACGGTTATACTGTTTAGGGCGACTAGGATCCACTATACTCTACCTCCGACACGTGACCAACTACCCCCCCATAGCCTGCCCGACGCTTTTAGAAAGCCCAGATAGTTCGATTCCCACTCTCTTTCTGCAATGAATTTCTCCCACTTCCTCTGCTTCTCCGCCCAATTGGTATTTAATGGCGGTTCGCACAACGGTGGACGAGGTTCAACGATGTGGCCTGCTCCGTTCTCTATCAAGAATTTGAACAGCAAGGTTGGTAGGGAACACAAAAATTGTTCAGTGAAATCTGTGTAAAATTTCTCTTTGACAGTTTCCACAGAAGTTCTGTCTTCGACTGCTTGCTCCTCACAGAAGTCGTCGGCGATTTTCTCAAACCACTCCGACAAATTTGTTCAGCCTCCTCGGATCAGTTTTTCGAGCAACTGTTGTTCTTTAGTCACATCTAGCTTTCTCATCCAAAACTTGCTTCAAGAGTTATGGCACTGATTCGACAAATTTTTCATGCGTCTCCGTGAAAAATCTTGCTTTGGCTTCAGCGACTGTTAATCTGTTCCTTCGTGCGTAATTTTGCAAGTAGTTCACGATTTTACGGTCCCACCAGTCCTTAAACTCCTGCTCTGGTATCATATGTGAGCATATATTCCAGTCATGTACTACCGGCAATGGAACCAATGTTGTAATCTCACAGATCACATAAGGTTACCAATAATACATACTAAAACATATATATCTATAAATCATAGATAGGAGACAAGAACATATAGGAAAATAGATTATATTATTGCAATGAGTTCATACAAGGCAGAGAACTGAACTGAGTTCTCGTTTGGCTCAACAGCCTAATATAAACAATTTACAGAACAGTTACAAAATAACTACCTGTCGGTTCGGTGAACCGACATGACTTTTAGTTAGCCAACTTAATCTTCTGGTTTAGTCAGCCAACCGACTTAGTCGGCTGACCGACTAAGTCGGTCCATCGACTTAGTCAGCTGATCGACTAAGTCGGTCTTCGTTCCAGTCAACTTATGTCGACTTGCTCCTTCCTACAGGTGGCGCAGGTTGTTCATAAGAGGTTGTTGCTCCGGACTGGGACATCATTCTAATATAGTCCAGAGCTTGATTTTGGTAAGCAACATTAGCGGTGTTTCTTGGTTGCAGTGCAATGGCAGGTGGTGTCGGTCAAGGCTGTGGTTGTTGGGAGACTGACCCTATGGTGTCGTCCGCAGCGTGGGATGCCCCCGGTGCGTCGCGGTAAGAGGTACTTGGATGGGGAGCGTTTGGAATGACAATGTACAAGTATCCAAACTGGGCATAAATGAGATCAAATTGTTGGGCCTTCAGTATGGCCTCTTCTTCAGATTGGGGACATTCAGATGCGACGTACTTTGCAATGGGCGGGAGCAAAGTCTTAAGGAACCAATCCAAGAAGATCCTGTCATCTAGTTGGATTTTGCATAAGCTACGACGTCACTGCCACTCATGGATATGGTCAGTTATGTGAGTGGTAGTGCTTTGATGACAGGATAACAGGATATCCACTCCCTCGTCATATCTAACAGGGAGTTGAAAATATTGTAGGAACATGAAGGCTAGGGAGTTGCAGTCGGGGTACTTGGCTTGTGGCAGCTCAATGTACCATTTGGCTACGGCACCTGTAAGGGTGTGTTGGAACAGCCTCAGCCTGATGGAGTCATCTACGATGATGTTGGATGAGCACCATAGATGGAATGTCATTATGTGATTTTGGGGACATTCCCCGGCTTTGCCTTCAAACTTTGGGATGTCTGATGGCAGCTTAGTTGTCATGGGTGGCCAAAACGCTTGGTGGCGGATGGGGTCATTTGTTAATCTAGCCGAATCGAGAAATTCCAGATGAGCCATGAAGGGCATATTTGACCCCAAGTTGATGTGGGATGGGGCTACAATGGGGGTGGGGTTTGCAGGTGCATAATGCATCTGCATGGCTGGGGGTGCCTGTGGTGGCACCATGGTGGATGGGCCAATGCCCCCAAGTGTTGTGGGTGGGATGGTATGGGTAGCGGGGGTATTATACCCAGGTATTATAGTAGGGGAAATGGAGGTGGACGGTGCACTGCCCCCCTGTGTGGCAAGAGGGGCAGTGTGTTCGGAGGGGCCACTGCCCCCATGTGTTACCACTAGGCCATCTTGGTCGGTCACTATGGGTGGCGGAAATTGGCTAATGACAATCTACATGACTGTTCTTGGACCTCTTTCCAAGTTGTGGGTGACTGGTTGTGATGTGGACATGGGTCCACTTGCTAAGGTTAGGCCGGAAAATGCATCCGGGTTTGCACTAGCCACGGGGCTTGATGGTGCGGTGTGGAGTAATGGTTCAGACTAATATGGGTCTGAATCAGAATTAGAGGCTATGTGGCCCTCTGACGGTGTGGGAGATCACTAAGAGCGGCTTCGACGGTGCCGATCAAGTGTTCCAAATGGTGGTGGTTCGCCTCTTAGGCGTGAGGAAGATCATGGAGGATCAATTATGTTTGCTTTTGTGTATGAAACTGGTGGGTATGAGATTTGGACCCCGGTTTCAATGGCTTCCTATTAGCTGAAGGTGGTCTCTCAGCCACCAAGACTACCAGAAGACAGCGCTTGGCATGTTCCTCACGGGTGCTTCTACTCAATCGGAAGGGGTCGTTGCCCGTTTCGCTTGGAAATTCCTCTCAGCGGCCAGCTACTTTGGGGTTCCTATGGTAATCCTCACAATGAGTTTCTGGGCAAAGCCCAAGTACTTCCCACAGTTGAAGTAGTCAGGGACTTATGTCCTCAAAGACTACAGAATTGATTGGAATTAGTGTAAATTTGGTAAATTTTAAGGCTTACTCAGCGTCATGAACTGAGTTGGGTTAATTATTTGGTATGGTGTGTTGGTTTTCTTGTTTGTTCTGATATTTGGTTGTTTGCAATATGGTTTATGAATTCATGGTAGAGTTCATATCATGGTTTTGTATGCAAACATAAATAGAAATTTGTAAGCAATTATAATGATTAACCCTGGATTGTTGGTCTAACTAAATGTCTACCTCTCAGTGATATTCTTCTTCAACCAAGAGAAGGTGTTGGGATCTCAACACAATGGGACTAAGCCCATCTGTAGATCCTCAGGTCACCTCCCAGGTGCTAGTTCGGTCAACAGGGAGGACCCTTAGCACCGTGAGAAACCCTCCTTCTCTACCCCCTCTACTTTACAGGTCACCCAGTTTTAGTGGTTTGGGAAAAATACCATAGAGTGCCTAGATCTATACGAGCTTACCCTTCGTCATATCCTAGAATACCCCGGGGGGTGATGACTAGGTAGAGATGGAAGGGGGCAGCAAGATGGTTATTTTTAAGTTACTTTTAGTTAGACTAGTTCATTTTATTAATCCTTAATGATTGATTTAGCATATACACATTGTTCATGGATTGATTTGCAGAAAATAAACACTGGAATTGAAAAAGACCTGCAATGGTGGACAAAGGCAACTGGGACACACTAACAGTCCTCTGAAACTGAAAATTACTGTCAATTAAACTTAAATACAACTTCTGTGTGACAGGCCGCACATTTCTGACCAAATCCAGCGAAGGGGCCACAATATTTTTCTAGAAATGAGCGAGGGGGTCGCACAGAATGCGAAAATAGCTGCAATCTGAGCTTCTAGGCTGAAGTCGCACCTATCTGGGGATTAAGTGCACCCTGGGTGCACCTGTTTGCTCATTAAGAGTGCCCCAGTCTCACCTTTTCCCCCGATAAGAGCGCCCTGCTCCAGAAAGGGGTTTTTTGGTGATGCAGGGTCAGATCTGGCCGACAATAACTGGTACTGGGGTCAGTCTAACTTGGCTTGGCCTAGAAGAGGCTTCAGCACTAACTAAAACAGGAAATAAAGTAGATTTAAGATAGATCTAACATAAGATTTCTAAAAACTAGGGTAAATTTGAAAAAACTTGAAAACTTGAAATTTTTGGACTAGGGATCCTATGGGATCGACCTGGTATGGTTGCCAAAGTTGTAGTGAGGATTTCTCCTCACTGCAGGAGCAGTATTGGCTCCCTTGTTCCTATAGGGCACAAGGGTAGGTTCCTACTCTTTGAAACCAGGAAAAATGAAAAGGGAAAATAGCATAAACAAAATAGAAAACTAAACTAAACTAGAGTAAGCAAATGGCTGCAACTATAAACTAGATCTAAGAGCTAATAACAAAAAAGAAAGAGGGAGATGAAGCCCTTATCAACCCCTCTGCAGAAAATGGGTTAGGGTTCCACCTCCTTGAAACCTGCAAGCAACCTAAGCTACTACAATGGAAAACCTGCAAACAATGTCAACAATAGAACCTGCAAATAAAAATATCAGTTAGAAATCAAAACAAGTAAACAAACATGAAAAGAAATTATACCTCACTTGGGTGGAAATTGGGCCACCATGCCCTAGCTCATGGGAGCACCTCTCTCTTGGTTGGGAAGCAATGGCTTGATGGGATGGAGATGGAGGAGAGGGAGAGTGGGTGGTTTGAGAGGCAAAGGTCTCAAAACATCCACGGGCAGCATAACAATAGGCAAGTGAGGAGTGTTTTGTGAGTGACCCCCCACCCTCCTTTTATAGTTTTTCCAAGGGATTTTAGGGTTTTAAGCCCTTGGTCAGGGCTTTAGCCCTTTTTTTGGGCCTTTATCCCCTTCCACCCTAACTTTAATCCCTTTTAGGGTTTTATCCCCTTTTTGAGGGCTTTAGCTCCTAAGGGGCTATTTTGGGCTCCTTTTGGGGGTTTTTAGCCCTTTTCTTCATCCTTGGGCTCTTTTGGAGGTGTGGGGGTCAAATGGAAGGTCTTATGGAGTGAAATGAGTGTTGTGATATGGTGTCCTTGGGTGGTGTAGGCCATTGAGAGCTATTTGGGGGATTTTTGGGTTAATAGACACAGTTATCCCTAAGGTCTGCACTGGACTGCTACATGGCAAATCTAGGGAACTTAGGAAAAAATATATATACATTTGGTTTATTTTAGAAGGTTGGTTAAATATTGGGCTAAGGAAGGTCTGTACAATAGTATTGAAAAAACATAGATCATAGAAGGAGCTGTAAACCAAGGGGCTTTGAACTATGAACTATTTGTATCATAAATTAGAACCAAAAGATCGAAAAGAAATACATCCAAGAAATAAGTTATTACTTTCGTGCATTTAGATTTTATTCCATACATAATAGTGTTATATAAAAAAGATGAAAAGAGACATATAATAGATCACAGGAAATGTGTGCAGACACCATATATACCATTAGTTCTACAAGTTAAATCATGTAGCACATACAATTCTGTAATCCATTCAATAAGCAGTCATTAACAAATAAGTGGGAACAAAGTTCATAATTCATCCAAAATCATAAGTTCATAGAGACTGTATTTTATTTTACAAAAATGACATGACCATCCTCTATCCTCCAAAATCAAACCCCCATCTTTTCATCAGTTTTACTATATATAGGCTTTCATCATAATAATCTTGACACTTTATTTGGTATTCGTTGACTATTCATTTTACTAAAAATAAACTTCAGGATCATAGGATGATTTGATTTAACCAAAAATATTTTTAAATCCTAATTTAAAGGGAACACCTCATCAAAATATAGATTGAGTCTTAGAGTCATATCTCATACCTAACTAACTAAAATAAAACATCTAGAATAATATTTTCTAACTTTATACAAATTTAGTAAATTAAAAAGTCTCGGAATTGAAAAGTTGACAACTGTTTTACAAAATTGTTTTTTGTCAGTGCAAATCTTGAATACCTAAAACGGTTACTAGGAGATCGAGTCTTAATTCTTATCTGATTTCCAATGGTCGATTTTGATGTTGCATCGTGTCCTGAAGAATATAGGTGTTCCTAGATCGGTCAATATTCCCATATTCTCACTACTTTCTATAGTCTTCTTTCTTTGTTTCTTGCACTCTTCTTTCCAATATTTCTTTCACCTAAGTAATTTTCCATTAACCTTCTTTAAATTTTGGAAAAACGGCACACCTTAGTGAATCTAACCATCAAATTTGCTCTTTTATTTCCAATCTTGTTCACTATGTCCAGTAATAGTTGATTTTCTTGCCTTAAACACTTGACTAGATCTTTATATTTCTTTACTTCTTCTTCAATCTTTGACTCTTCAATTTCATATTGATTTCCTCTTCTTTTTATTCAAGTTCTGGGGAGGCAAAGTCTTCCAAAGGTGGAGCTGGTGTGACGGCATCTTCTTCCTTAAATTTCACATTAGACATAAGATGAAAATTTGGCTTCTTACATGTATCATGTTCTATAACAAAATTTTCTTCCATTTCTTCAAAAACATTGAGACTTACATGCTTTGGTTCAGGGGAGCATGGAATGGCATTAATGGTATTTTATATCCTAGCTAGAAATTGTGTTATCCTTCTTTCTTTCTCCATGGATGATTCTGATTCATTCTCATAACTCTCTTCAAGATATGTTTTTTTATTTTCCTTTATCTGTGACAAAACCATTATTTACCTTAATTAAATCTTGTGTCTTAGCCTTAACCCTTTGTTTTCTCGGCTTCCTCACACTTTCACTCGTAGAGGATTCCAAGTCAATGACTTTATTATCTTTAATGGAAGGATCAAATTGAGATTTAGAATTTAACCTAAACTTGTTGATGGGCCTTGTGTGTGGCCCCCGCAATGGATATGGTTTAGGTTGATTCTGCTTTATTCTATTATTTTTAACTGGGTTTGAACCTCTAGCTAAATCACATTAATTTCCTTGTGCTAGCATACTAACATTTCTATCGATAGGATGCTTCAGTGCTCCCCTCATCCAGTGTGTCATGATTATGTCCCCTTCTATGGTATTCATCTCGGTCGTCTCTAAATTAGGGATTTTTTTTAATGATGTGAATTGTAGAGACTTATTGATAGGGTCTTCATGCCCTAATTTGGCTTTATGTTTCCCCTTTTCTCAATTTATACTATATTCTTTCATACTAGCTCAGAGGAAGAACTATCAGTTTCATCGATTTCATATATCTCTGTTGAATTTGTTTTAACAGAGGTAGTCTTTTGAATTTCGGGAAGGGTGTCTAGGTTAACAAAATCAGAATCTACAAGGAAATGTTCCCATCTATGCTTAAATTTATTCAATTCTTGTAAAACTAGCAGTTTGATCTGGGCCTCATGATAAATTCCATGTCATCTATTTGGATATTTATGTGCCCTAACGACCATTTTTGTCAGGATTTTGAGAAAAAAAGAATGGAAAATTCATTGGATAAATGCCATCTAGATGCAACAAGAAACACATATGATATAAGTGCATAGTAGCGTACCTCCCTTCCCCTGCTATGTACCATTGAACCAACTTGAGCAGGTTACTGTACTTGATTTTTAGCCAATCCCTATGGATTCCCTTTCGCTAATATGGACTTTAATGTGTGGTGTTACGAAGAGAAATTCCTATGGCTTGGGGTACCACAACAGACATCTTGACTCCATAAATCAATCCTTTCCAATATGCAAGAGAAATCAAATATCTAACACTAAAGGATCTCGATTCGTACCTTATTCTGGATGGTTGATGTAGATCCCAGTTGAGCTTTCCCAATCCAACTTGAATTGATAAATTACTTCCTCAACAATCAGTAAACAAGACAAGCATGCTATATATATTAGTGTTAGATATACTCTAGCATATATAATCAATAACGTATAAGCATTTGAAATCATCCATGGATAAAATATTCATTCAAACATACATTATTGGACAGGAAAAGATATTTCTATTAATATAAAATCAGAGATTACAATGAATACAGCCTCTATCGGCATGTCTACGAATCGGAGAAACTGAATCCCCCACTTGGGCCTCCACCACTTCAATCCTCCATCTCTCGATAGCAAGCTCACAAGTAAAATGCAAGATTGGGAAGAACACAAAAGTGCTTCAAGGGACAAAGGGATGCAAACTCAAGTATAAGTTCCGCTAACAATGGACTATAGTTTCTTTGCTCTCAATTCTCATATATCCTTCAATGTATCCAAAGGGTTCCTTATATAGCTCTTCAATGGGGCAATGAAGGGTCAAATCCGAGCGATCTCAAGCAATATGGAAGGCCAGGAGACAACTGAGTCAGATCCACATCAAGGAAAACTCCAAAAGAATTTGGCCTTTTGCACACATCCCGATGTATGGGTTTTAGGGGTCAAACCCAGGTATATACACGAGAAAGAGTTTAAAAGTCATGTATTGCAATTTAAGAATGTTTTTAGGGATGATCTTGGAAACATCAAAGGTATAAAAAAGGTCCATGGGGTCCAAAGAGTCTACAGAGGGACAAGGGAAAGGCCATACAAATGTGATTCACCATATGTGGTAAAATCAGCTATAACAGATGCCCCCTAATGTGTGAGGTCAGAGGGGTCATACGATGGCCGAAATACATTATAAGTCCATCCCAGGAGTGGAGTGATGAAGAACCCAGTGGAAGACTAGCCACCCAATCAGCATAGTACAATGATACAACTATGTATCTAACTGCAAATACACATAGCAGTCCTGGATACATAAGAGTACAATGGCCATGAATAGGCATGATACAAAATATGACATAAGTGGTCATCGCCACGTACAATATACATAGATCAGAATCTCCATGATGAAGATATACAAAGGATCATGATCTCCATAATGGCTGAAGATATACACTAGATCAAGATCTCCATAATGGCTGGAAATGTCTGACATATACTGGAATCAAGTCACGAGAGCTGAAATCTCATGAACACTGGCACGAACAAGGAGTTAGCATATAAGAGATGCCACCAATCTGGAAGGTATTCTACACAAACTGCTACGATTACATGTCCTACTATGTGAATAGAGGTGTCAAGGTCGAACATAGTAGTCCATCGTCTGATTACCGGTCATTGATGTATACCGTTAACAGATGCAAGATCACCCACCGATAATGATAATGGGAATCAAGGTACTAGAGTGCAAACCAACAAGTGTGAATAAATGTGTTGAGGTCGAACACTTGAGAGAATCCATCGATCAGGGGACACTGATGTATTCCCAAAAAACTGTTGATGGTGAGAGAACCTGCCACTAATGACTGCAAGTCTCAATGCACTCAAAAATGACTCTAGATTCCAATCCCAGAATAAATGATCTGAAGTCGATGGGATGAAATCCACTAGAAGGAGGGCATTAATGCATCCCCCATCATCCAACATGAGGTACTCAGCAATGCTGTATAATGTGGAAGGACTCGATCATAAGGTGCATGAACCAGTAACTGTACCGAGAATGGTCGACATGCAAAGACAAGATAATTGAGGAATGGCCAACTCAGGTTTCAACTTCCTTCGAACAAGAGCATAAAGGTGAATGGTGACTGAATGTAGGTAGCATAGACTCGATATGCAAAACTGGGACATCTCTGCGACATAGGAGGCATCAACAGAGGCTCCATAGGGGTTGGAAGCTTAACCAGTGGATGGAGATAAACTCAGATAAACGATTACAGCTCCTAAAGTCAAACTATAAACCCAACCAATGGATGTGATATATAGTGCTCTGTTCGAAGGTGACACGACTCGACAGCTACCAAAGATAACATCTTTCGTTGTCCAGCTTTTTGGTTTTTTAATTTTTTTGGACTTTTTCAAATATTTAAAAAGCTTGAAAAAGAATAAAACTGCTTTATAGTTACAGACTAGGAGGAGACGAGTGTCATATGGGCTAACAAACTAGTTCCAAGCAATGGAACATACCTATGCTCAATGCAAGGATACATGTTTACGATAGCGACACTCAGGGGAAAGTCCCCTCCTGGTAAAAAGGGAATCAAGATGCAAAGGATATAAAAATGGCTCTGTGTGGCTAGACATGAGACAAGCTTGGGCTATGTGGCTGATACTCAAAGTCAGGGAAGCCAGCATAAGTCTCAATAAGTGTTATCCACCTGAATGGCACCTCTCCGTCCGAGTGCCGATATCCCTCATGTTGGCACACAAAAGAACATCTATGGATTGAGGGTTGCCCAAACCACTATAGATGGGCTTATTACAAAATACATTCCTCACTCATCCAGCTGGTTACTTTGACTTTTTAACTATGTCAAGTCATATCCGTGACCCTATATATATGCAACTCGCGGATCATACGCGAGTGTCGGTTGTTGCAAGTCGTGGATAGATGTATACGCGGGTTGCTCTTATAGCAACTCGTGGATCATACGTGAGTTGCTAGTCTTGATACCCGCGAATATGTCCCTTTGACATTAAAAATAAAAACACGTGATTACTTGAGATTAGTTAAGCCATTTACCTTAATTTCCTTAACTGTCTCAACTTCCTCAACCTTCAAAACTGCCTTATTTCACCATGTATAAATACAGGCCTTGGGGAGGGTGTTTAGTACATACACTTGGTGAGCAAAGTTATGCTTGCGGAGTTTATACAGAAGTCTTTGGAGCAGTGGAACTCATAATCCTTTGGTTGCAAAGGAGTCCTTGTCTCAGACGTTGGGTTGTAATCTAAACTTCCTCATTATTGTTAATAAAGAGAATCCTTCTTCCATATGTGTCTTGAATGTATTTCATGTATTGTGGTTTGATAAATGTTTATGTTTCAGCATCCTGTATATGATTTATCTAACCTGTTTATATATATGAATCATCTTGTATTTGGAAGACTGAATCTTGACAGGTGAAGGAGAAAGCATCCCTGAAGACTTTAGAGGAGAAGCAGAGCGGAAGAGGACAAGCTAGGATCAACCATCTTGCATTGAGTGAGTCTTTCCCATCCTCTTATTTCCTTTACTGCACTCTAGAGTTAATTGTCTACAAGTTAATTGAGTATGTTGGTAACCCCAGACCTTAGGTTATAAGGTGCATAATCCTGTACAACAGAACTGGCGACTCCGCTGGGGATCCCAGACTGTTGTAGGTTGTTTCTGTCATCCCTGACCAGTCTTTGCTTTGAATTCTGTGTGTGATATTTTATCCTGGTTCATACTTGCCTCAGTATTTGGAAGTCTTGGGAATTTTTCTTGTTTTTGAGAAAAAAAATTTATACCTATCCGTGAGTTGCCCTTCTGCATAGTCGTGGATGCAAGCCTGCATACGTGGGTTGCTGTATTGAACAGTTGCATATCATCGGCGGGTTGCACTTATATACAGTCGCGTATGTGCCTGGAAGTGGGGATTTTTTAAGTTAAGGTTTGCTTGTTCCTTTCTTTGTGTAATCCCTGTTTCTGAGTTCATTTTCTTTATGAATGTTATGTAGCTTGTCTGAATACCTTTGGTGATCACACTTTGTGCTTTTTCGAAAGCCCTTGAGTCTCTTTTGCTTGGACTATTTCCTGCTTGCATGGTGAAGTTGTTTGGCCTGTTTGGGTTGTAGGTTAAAGTGTCTCTGTCCAGATCAGTGAGCAGGGTCTTGGGCTCTGTTTTTCCAGTCTGTCTTTTGATAGTGGCTGGTTGTCACTTGCCTTTATAAGTCTATAGTGATTTTTGTCATTGTGTGCACCCAAGCTAGGGTTCCTAGCCTTCCTTTGTTGGTTGTATTTTGGTTCTGTCAGCCTATTTGCTTCAGTTTGTTGCTTTATACAGTTTATTTAATTCAAGTTTGCTCAAGTACAGTGCATTGTAGGTGCATGGTAGAATTTTGAGTATTTTTAAAAGTGAAAAAAAAAACATTGTTAAGCTTTTGCATTTTGTTTTTGCATAAGTAGTGTTTATTTCAATTTAAAGATATTATCTCAAAAACTACAAAAAATATAGGCTTAGTTTCTTTCATCGCTGCTTTCAATTCATCAATATATATTTGCAAAAAAGAAAAAGAAGTTTGCTTTTATAATGGTAATTTTGCTTTGAATACATCTTTACTTTTATTTATTTCTTATTGAGTCAAAACATCACAAGTACACCACTCCATTTCCTTCTGAGTAAGAAACAGCCCTTTAAAATGAATGCATAAATTAAAATTTACTAGTAATCTTTTGTTTTTAGGGGCCTTTCACCTACTAGCTTAGGCTAGACTTATGGGCTAGGAAGTGTAAACTTCCCACAAGTTATAAAACTCAAACGTAGTGGACCTTTCTTTAGGTAAATCCTTGACTTTATCGACTGTATCTGGGAAGCTCCTCTCAAACGGGAGTTAAGCATAAGGCCGTGTGGAGGCTTGGATAGAGGAGATAACCCTCTGAATCCTTGTCAAAGCGTAACTTAGGACTTTTACGCATCTGGGGATTCTGTCCTAGATAGAGTTTCAGGCTCAGCTACCCTGCCCATGCGTATGAGTTCGGCTTGCGACTATCCCCCCAGACTGTTGGTATAGCCAAGGTATCCTTTAGTCTCTTGTCTTTTAGGGTTCATACCTAGGTAAACCAGAAGGTTATTTCTGGTTCACCTTGAACGAGCTTGGAAGGTAACCCTTGTTGAAAGTGTAGGAGGGCATTTGGTGATTCCTCCGCTTGTGCCTAAGAACCACTTCAAGGATGCCAAGTAATCGTTCATCAGCTTTCTTCGGGAAAGTATATCTTTTACCCTCGTTTGATTGCTTGAGGCTTTAGGATTTTTATAGTGTATGCTCTGTCGTTTTGCCTGTGTTTAGTTGGCCTTAGGGTGTGATTTGTCAAATTTTTAATTCTGGAGGAAAAATTGTTAGAAGGTCAAGAAGGTTGAGAAACCTTCCGCCTCTCACCACATTGGAGCCTCCACCTTTACCCCAAAAGCGGAGATTAGACACTGACGGTTCATTTGAACCGGTAGGAATAAGTGAAGTTCTTGGTGAACCAGAACTGATAGCTAACCGTTTTGATCTTGATACAGTCAAGATAGAAGAATTGCAGACTGACGAGTTTGCAAGGAACTTTAACACCCCCTTGACTGATTTAAACGATCCTGTGATCGTTCAGGTTAGACCTTTTGATTCACCTGTATTAGGTGTCCCTATGGGTAGGATCATGTCTTCTGCAGAAGAAATTCCTTTTGTGTTCACCTCAACCCTTCCACTTGAAGGGGTACTACCTCCCCCGGTAAGTGCCCCTAGATCTAGTTTACCTTCTACACCTTTGACTCTAGCGAGCCGAGTGGTTCAACCACCGGTTCACTCAAACCTAGCAGGTACTTCTGGTGACATGGTTACTGGGATCCCTAGTATACCTACTATTCCTTCTTCCTTTCCATATACTACCCAGAGTGGTCCGGTAGGATCCTCGGCATTTGTCCAAGGATTTCCTTGGAATGGGGGACACATTCCCCCATCCAGTCCATACGTAGGTCCACCTCCTTCATATGTAGGAGTGCAGTTTGGGAGCAACACCTCTTATGGGCAAAGTTTCCAAACCCCAATTTCGGTCCCTTATACGAGCTCTCCCTTTTCGTTTTTTAGCGGAGGGATACCTGCTCCTATCTTTCAGACCCCTAATTCTATGGGGACATCCTGAACTTCTTACACTGCACCTCCCACACACAATCCTATGGCTTACGGATGGAATCCATTTCAGAGCAATCTTCCCACTTCACAATCGGTGTCAGGGGGCAACCCCACTTTTACCTATAGGCATTCGGGGGCAGGTCCCTATAATCCCCAAGCTAGCACATCTAGTACCCCGGTTCGACCCAAACTTCCATTCCTGGCAACTTTAAACTTGCCAGATTTGTCAAAATTGATGAATGACCCGGTTAGGCATGACCCCTTGTGGCCACCTGTTCCCACCAAATTGCCATCGGACATCCCTAAGTTCGAAGGCAAAACTGGTGAAGATCCTGGGGCTCATGCCACCACATTCCATTTATGGTGTTCTTCAAATTCGCTGAATGAAGATTCAGTGAGGTTGAGGCTGTTCTAGAGAACCTTGACAGGTACGGCGGCAAAATGGTATATTGAACTGCCTTCTGCTACTTTCAATAGTTTCTGGGACTTGGCTAGTGCATTTCTCATCCACTTTTAGCTTCCGGTCCGATACGATTTCGGAATGGACTTGTTGTCTACTTTTAGATAAAACAAGGCTACCCACATCTCAGAACATATCCAAGAGTGGAGGAGGCGAAAGATCCTTATAAAAGCCACTATCCCTCCTGAGTTCCTTTTAGAGTGGTTCCTTAAATCATTGTTGCCATACATATCTAAGGACGTATCCACCTTAGGAGTGACGAATGAAGAAGAATCCATACTCAGGGCCCAGCAACTGGATTTGATTTATTCACAATCTGGGATCTTATATGAGATCATCCCTGAGGCACCGAGGCCTTCGCACGAGGAGGAGAAGCCTAAGCCTGGACCCCATGCCGATGGTGTGGTTGGATCCGTTAACTCTCCCACCGTAGAGTCTTTGACTAAACAACTTCACCAGTTGTCTATCAAACAGTCTATGGTGGAGGTAGCAAAGGCTTCCCCCTCTCGCCAGAGTGCAAATTTTTTTGCACAAACCTCTCAGAAGGGCAATCAGCAGCCCTGCGGGAAGAAAAAGAAAGGCAAGAAGGGAGAGGGAAATCAAAACAAGCAAAAGCCCGCGAACAATGCTGATGGGGCAAAAAAGAAAAGAAGAAGGTCAAGTTCCCTTGTAAGTTGTGCCAAGAGGACCACCTTACTCACCTTTGTCCCCTTATGGATCAAGCGCAGAAGTTGCTTAAATCTCAACAATCGGCTGTCCTGAAGGATCCTTTTCCCCAAGGACAGAACTCTGCTTCAGCTTCTAACGTAGCAGGGGGCACTCAAACTACCCCTGACCCAAACTATATCAACATGGTTTGATCTTCAACTTTGTGGCAGACAAGGAACAAAAATTATGAGACTGACACTTCTGAGAAGGGTAAAGCTGTAGGTGAAACTTCGAACCCTCTCACAATAGAAAAGCCTGCTGAAACTATGCCGAAGATATCGAAAGGTGTCTTCAAGAAGACCTTGCATAACCCTAATGCTAGGGCTGCTTCGAACTACTCCATGGTTGAAGACTTAGCTCAAACCCCATGTGCAATGTCAGCTTTAGAGGTGTTACAGAGTTGTCCCGCTTAGCGGGATGCCCTCTTAGCAACTTTAGGCAGCATGGACTCTTCGAGTCTCATGGCAAAATTTCATTTGTCTAATGTTAAAATTCGCCTCCCCTATCATGTATCCCTATCAATAGATGTCGTCCATGGTGGTAAGACCATTGGAAGGGCATTTGTTGATGAGGGGGCCTCTACATGTGTTATGTCCTTGACCTGTTGGAAAGCTCTTGGATCCCTAGAGCTGGTCCCATCAAACACTTTGCTTACTGCATTTGATGGAAGATCCTTCTATCCGCATGGTATCTTGCCAGCTTTTGAGATTAAGTTGGCAAGCAAAGCAGTGTCTGTTGAAGTAGAAGTGATTGATGCTCCTTAGGACTACAATATGCTTCTGGGAAGAAGTTGGACTTATGCGATGTCCGCTATTGCGTCGGCCATTCTTCGTATAGTGGTTTTTCCACATGAGGGCAAGTTGGTTACTATTTATCAACTTGATTTTACCTAAAAAGGTTGTTTAGAGTCTAATGAGTCCGTTGTGCCATTGGTTGATCAGGTCAAACCTGTTGCACAAAGCTTGGGGCTGGAATGTACACATCACTGATGGGCACATTTGATCTTCCAGCCCCGGTTAATTACATTGGTTCCACTAATGTGGGGAAGTCCATCGCTACAGTTGTCAATAGGAGTGATCCTTGGGTTCTCCCAACTCCCCATGAACCGAAAGTGCCCTTATCGACAGTGGAGGTAGCTTATCAAGCCATCACTCAAGCCACTATTGATCCCATTCCAGATCCTCTAATAGTCTCGGACGATTTGGAAGAAGTCTATTTGCCTGCATGGGCGGAAAACTCTTCACTTTCCATAGATTGTTTAGACACAGTTTTACCTTCCGATGAAGCTATTCTGGAAGCCAAGAGTGGACGTGATAAGATTTGTGAGGATCTTCATCATCGATCCTATTTTCTTCCAGAACTAAGCAGAATAGAAAACCAAGAGTTTCGAGTGAGACTGTCAGAAGATTGTTATATACCTATCAATCCCTTGCCTAGGGAAGGAATGTTTGCTGAGGGGAATATGGAAAATATTTCTACCACTATACCTATTAAAATCTCTGTAAACCCTGATGTCATGGAAAACATATATATAGGTGCAAACTGCTCTCCTGAAGAGATTGCCATCTATACTGCCCTTTTTGAGGAATTCCGCGATGTCTTTGCCTGGTCATATGAGGAGATGCCAAGCATAGATCCATCAATTATTGAACATGAAATCCATACATATCCTAATGCCAAGCCAGTTCGACAAAAATTAAGACCCGTGAACCAGCATAAAGCGGTGGCTGTGAAGGCAGAAGTTGAAAAGCTGTTGAAACCTGGTTTTATATATCCCATAGCTTTGACTGAATGGGTGTCCAACCCTGTTCCTGTTGATAAAAATCAAGGGACTATCTGTGTCTGTACAGACTTTAGAGATCTCAATAAAGCCTGTCCTAAGGACAACTATCCCACACCATTTATAGACCAGATCATAGATGCATGTGTGGGAAGTGAGGTGTTTTCGTTTATGGATGGTTTCTCTGGCTACAATCAAATCCAAATCAAACCGGAAGACCAACATAAAACTGCTTTCATTTGCCCCTGGGGTACATTTGCGTATAAGAAAATGCCCTTTGGATTGAAAAATCCTGGGGATACCTTTCAACGGGATATGAACTTTGCTTTTCATGACATTAAAGCCATTGTCGAACCATACCTTGATGATCTGCTCGCACATTCTCGTAAGAGGATCCAACATCCAGATCATTTACAGTTGATATTTGAAAGATGCAGATATTATAGAATTCGCTTGAATCCCCACAAGTGTGTTTTCTGCGTCGAGTCAGGAAGATTACTTGGATTCATTGTCTCTAGTAGAGGCATCCAGGTGGATCCATTGAAAGTTGAGGCCATTGTAAATTTGCCTCCTCCTCGTTCCCTCAGGCAACTTCAAAGCCTGCAAGGAAAGTCTAATTTCCTTCGACGTTTTATTATTAATTATGCCAAGATCACTAAGGGTTTCATGCTCCTGCTCAAACAGGACACCCCATTTGTATGGGATGAAACCGCACAACTTGCATTTGAGGCATTGAAAAAAGCTTTGTTGTCGGCACCTTTATTACGTCCACCAGATTATTCTAGGGATTTTATATTATATCTGGCCGCGTCAGAGTCGACCATTGGGGTAGTACTATTCCAGGAAGACGATAAGCTTGTTGAGCATGTCGTCTACTATCTTAGTCGTTCCTTGGTCGGACCTGAGTTTAGATACTCCCACGTTGAGAAATTAGCCTTAGCAGTTGTTTATGCTGTGCAGAGGTTACGTCACTACATTTTACTGAGGACCACCACAGTAGTGGCGGATGTAAATCCATTCCAATATGTTTTATCCCGACGAATTGTTGGGGGGGGATTTAACAAGTGGATATTCATTCTCCAAGAGTTTGACTTGGATTTCTAGTCCACTAAGTCTAAGAAGTCCTTAGTTTTTGCTGAGCTGATAGAAGAATTTCCTACTGAAGAAGATGTAGTGGTTGAAGATGACTCATTCCCAGATGAGCACATCTTCCTGATATCCACCTCTGATCCTTGGTATGAAGATATTCTTATATATCTCCAGACTTTGAAGTATCCTGCAGCTTCCTCTAGGGAGGAACGACGCAAGTTACGCCTTCATGCCAAGAACCACCTCATTATAGGAGATACATTATATCGACGAGGGGTATATTCCGTGTTGCGTCGTTTCCTTAATCATGAGGAAGCGGAGATTGTCCTAAATGATTCCCATAGCGGAGCATGTGGGGGTCATTTATCTGCGTTAGCAACGGCCCAGAAGATATTGCATGCCGGTTATTTCTGGCCCACGATCTTTAAAGATTGTGTGGAAGCAGTGAAGCGCTGTCATTCGTGTCAGCTTTACACCAAGAAAATGCGGTCACATCCTGCTCCGTTATTTCCTGTTGTCTCGGTATGCCCCTTCATGAAATGGGGGATTGATTACGTGACATGCAACCCAGCCTCGGCTGGGGGGCATAAATACATCATTGTCATTGTTGACTATTTTACAAAATGGGTAGAGGCAATGCCTACTTTCAAATCCGACAGGGAAATGGCAGCTTTCTTTGTATTCAATCAGATTATTGCACAGTTCGGTATACCCAAAGTGATTGTCACTGACCATGGCAGTCATTTTCAAAATAACATGATGACGGAACTGACTACCATGCTCGGATTTAGACAAGAACATTCATCTCCATACTATTCGCAAGCAAATGGTCAGGTTGAGGCTGTCAACAAGACTTTAAAAACTATCCTTAAATGGACAATTGATGTAGCCCGCTCTAATTGGCACATCATGTTATATCCTGCTCTTTGGGCCTATCGAACCAATGTAAAGACTGCTACGGGTTTCTCCCCTTTCCAACCCGTTCACGGTGTGGAAGCAGTTAATCTGATCGAATGTGAAATCCCGTCTCTTCAGATAGCTATTCATGTGTTACCTAATATGACTGGGCTTGAGGAACGTTTGGTACATTTAGAACACCTTGATGAACAGCATAGAGATGCGCTGACTGCTAATCAGGCTCATAAAAATAGGGTTAAATCTCAGTATGATAAATCGGTCAAACCTAGGGTTTTTTCTGAAGGGGAACTTGTCTTGCTTTGGGACCAAGATAAAGAACCTCTGGGGGCAGGAAAATTCAAGGCTATGTGGTTAGGACCCTATGTCGTGTCAAAAGTATTAAGTAAGGGTGCATATGAGTTAGTTTATTTTGATGGGAATAAGCTGCCTGAGCCTAGAAATGGGCTCTACCTGAAGAAGTACTACGCTTAGGCTTAGCACTTTTTCTTGTATTTTTATTGTATGTATTTTTATGTAAATTAGGTTGTCAGTTTTGTTTTTTATATATATCTGTTGGTTGTTGTAGATGTCTTCCGAACGGTATATAGGGTTCGCTGATGGTGCCAGCTGTCATACTTGTAACCTAGCTTCGGCGGCATGGGTTATCTATTCTCCCTCAGGACAGCTTGTTGCCGCGGGAGGCGCTTCTCTATGTCCTGCTTCTAATAATGATGCTAAGTATAGGGCTGTCATTGAGCTCCTATGGGGCTTTGTCACATGGCATTACCTAGCTTGAGGTCCGTTTGGACTCTCAGTTGGTGGTTTCCCAACTCAATCGAGCTTATCAGGTACGAAATCCTATCTTATTACGTCATTTCATGCAAATTCGTTTATTGGAAAGACATTTTGAGGTTATTACTTTCAATCATATTCCACGAAACCAAAATTCATTGACTGATGCATATGCTAATTAC
>LPNX011107196.1:7612-22144 GCA_001517045.1 Pseudotsuga menziesii
CATTTTATGATTACTTACCAACATGTGGGATTCCGATTACCTATGAGAATTTTAGAGAATTTACGAACATTAAAGAAGCTTTTATTGCTTCAAGAGCGCAAGGAACAAATAATTTCCGACCAGAACAATCATATAGAAAAATTGTATGTCCAAATGAAGAAATTAAAAGACGAAAGTGATTTCAATCAGAGACTAACAAATCAAGATATAAAGAAAGAAATAAGTGATTACGAAGTAGAAACAATCTGCTTGAACAAAATCGTTAACAACAAGGATGAAGAACTGACGCACATACGACAGAAATTAACAGATCAAGAATCAGTGGTCGACCAGTATCGACAACAGATAAAAGTTCTTCAACAACAAAATAGGAACTTAGAAAAAAAACACAAGCTAGAGATCGCAAGGAGTAATAAAATAATATCCAACAATTCTGAAGAAATTTTCAGATTAGGTAATCATAACAAGACACTAGTCACAAAAATTAAGAAGTTGAAAAGTAGTCGGAAGACATAACAATCTACGGAAGACATTGAAGGAAAACTTGTAGACAAACAGGAAGAAAATCGTTGTATCAGAAGGCATAATTAAGATCTTAAGGAAAAACTTAAGAAGTCTGAAGATGACAGAAAATCACATGTATAAGTGATTAAGAAGTTTCAAAATGATAACATGCAGTTAGAAAACAAGTCGAAAAAGATACAGAACAAAGCTTTAAAACCTCAAGATACGAAAACACACTTTCTACTCAGATCAATGCTAAACAAATGGCACTCGTAAAAGACAATGACAATGTGAAAATTCCATATCGACACCCCAACCATAAAAACAGATATTCTAAAAAGTGGGAAATGTCGAAAGATAGCGATATCAATGTGATCAAATCTCCTAAGGATAGATCAGTACGGAATGCCAACAGTCCACAACAAATCAATTTGGGATGGATTGATTCATCCACATATCAAAAGTTGTGCTCAACTCTTAGTAGTTCATATCGACACGTTTCATCAGCTGTGACAACACACAAGATGATGTAGAAACATTATAAGGCTTTGAGGACAAAGCCTTTCTAAGGGAGTGGCAATGTAACAACTTAAATAATAAAAACAAACAATAATAATAATAATAATAATAAACATATATATATAAAATAAATAATAATAATCAATAATGTATTTACGAAAAGACATGACTATTAATGAAAGGGTATTTCACCACAATATAAATAACAGACCCTCATATGTAATTCATCATCTTATCTTATTCAATATTTATTACTACTTACCAACATGTGGGATTCAAATTACCTGTGGGCATTTTAGAAAATTTACGAATGTTAAAGAATCTTTTACTGCTTCATTGGATCCTTCAGTCAAGTTGAATCCTTGAATCATTACACAAGTGGAATCCAACAAAGCGTTTGCTCCATATATCTATGGAATTTAACTTAATAAAGGTGCACAATATGGAAGTTTATGAGAAGTTTTGGATCTTGGGTCTCCTTTTGTTCAGTATATGTGACTTCAGGAAATAAAATTATAAAGATAACCAGCATGTTTTCTAGTTCTTCTCATAGAGATGAATATTTCAATTTGGAAATGTCTTATATGCTTGGAGGGGAGGTTGGATGAAACTAGTAAATACTTTTTTGTTGCTGTTTCAAAAGGCTTAGCTTTATAAGTCAATATAATGTACAAAGAGTAATCATTTACATCATTGAATTTCCTCTTACCACCACAATGAAGAAGGCAATCATATCCAACTGGGCTGTAATAGTAGATGACACAATGTACTCTCTTAGAAAGGAATGAAATCTAACTTCAGCTAGATTTTTATCATGGTGTAATGTATTTGATAACAATGTGGCTATGTTAGATGGAAAACTACCTTATGAAAGCTAACATATATTAGCTTTACTGACACTGCAATGTTTTAAGAACAAAAACTAACTCTATTTAGATTTTCATCATTGTGCATTGTGATTGATGACAATGTGGTTGTGTTAGATGAAAAGCTACATTATAAAATCTAACACACATTAGATTTCACTCATTATGCAATTATTTAAAGATGAAAGCTAACTCCAGCTTCATTTCCATCATGGTGCAATGTGATCAATGACGATGTGTTGTGTTAGATGGAAAACTACGTTATGAAAGCTAACACACATTATCTTTCACCCATTGTGCCATGTTGTTAGAATGAAAGCTAACTCCAGCTAGATTTGCATCATGGTGTAATGTATTTGATGACATTGTGGCTGTGTCAGATAGAAAACTACCTTACAAAAGCTAACACACATTAGTTATTACTCACCATGCAACGTTTTAAGAACAAAAGCTAACTCTAGTTAGATTTCCAAAATGGTGCATTTTGATTGATGACAGTGTGGTTGTGTTATATAGAAAACTACATTATGAAAGTTAACACATATTAGATTTCACTCACCATGTAAAGATTTAATGTTGAAAGCTAACTCCAGCTAGATTTTCATCATGGTGCAATGTGACAATGTGGTTGTGTTAGATGGAAAACTACCTTATGAAAGATAATACACATTAGCTTTCACTTATCGTGCCATGTTGTTAAAATAAAGCTAACTCCAACTAGATTTTCATCATGGTGTAATGAGCTAACACACATAAGCTTTCATTTATAGTGCCATGTTGTTAGAATGAAAGCTAACTTCAACTAGATTTTCCTTATGGTGTAATGTATTTGATGACAATGTGGTTGTGTTAGATAAAAAAATACATTATGAAGGCTAATAGACATTAGCTTTACTCACCGTGCAATGTTTTAAAAATGAAATCTAACTCCAGCTAGATTTTCATAATGGTGCATTGTGATTGATGACAATGTGGTTGTGCTAGATGACAAAATACACTATGAAAGCTTACACACATTAGATTTCACTCACCGTGCAACGATTTAAGGATGAAAGCTAACTCCAACTAGAATTCCAACACGATGCAATGTGCTTGATGACAATGTGGTTGTGTTACATGGAAAACTACCTTATGAAAGCTAACACACATTAACTTTCACTCATTGTGCCATGTTGTTTAAAGGAAAGCTAACTCCAACTAGATTTCCATCATGGTGTAATGAGCTAACACACATAAACTTTTCCTTATAGTGTCATGTTGTTAGAAGGAAAGCTAACTCCAACTAGATTTTCATCATGGTGTAATGTATTTGATAACAATGTGGTTGTGTTAGATGAAAAACTACCTTATGAAAGTTAACATACGTTAGTTTTATTGACCATGCAATGTTTGAATAACGAAAGCTAACTCTAGCTAGATTTCCATCATAGTGCATTGTGATTGATGATAATGTGGTTGTGCTAGATGGAAAACTACATTATGAAAGCTAACACATTAAATTTCACTCACTGTGCAATGATTTAAGAACAAAAGCTAACTCCAGCTATATTTCCATCACAGTGCAATGTGATCAATGACGATGTGTTGTGTTAAATGGAAAACTACCTTATGAAAGCTAACACACATTATCTTTCACTCACCATGCCATGTTAGAAGGAAAGCTAACTCCAGCTAGATTTGCATCATGGTGTAATGTATTTGATGACAATGTGGCTGTGTTAGATAAAAAACTACTTTACAAAAGCTGACACACATTAGCTACTACTCACCATGCAACGTTTTAAGAATGAAAACTAACTCTAGCTAGATTTCCAAAATGGTGCATTTTGATTGATGACAATGTGGTTGTGCTAAATGAAAAAATACATTATGAAAGGTAACATATATTAGATTTCACTCATTGTGCAATGATTTAAGGTTGAAAGATAACTCCAGCAATATTTTCATCACGGTGTAATGAGACAATGTGGCAGTGTTAGATTAAAAACTACTTTATGGAAGCTAACAAACATTAGCCTTTACTCACTGTGCAATGTTTTAAGAACGAAAACTAACCCCAGCTAGATGTTTATCATGGTACATTGTGATTTATGACAATGTGACTTTGTTATATAGAAAACTACACTATGAAATCTTACACACATTAGATTTCACTCACCGTGCAATGATTTAAGGATGAAAGCTAACTTCAACTAGATTTCCAACACAACGTAATGTGATTGATGACAATGGGGTTGTATTACATGGAAAACTACGTTATGAAAGCTAATACACATTAGCTATAACTTGTCGTGCCATGTTAAAAAAAAATCTAATTCCAGCTAGATTTCCATCATGGTGTAATGAGTTAACACACATAATCTTTCCCTTATAGTGCCATGCTGTTAGAAGGAAAACTAGCTCTAGCTAGATTTTCATCATGATGTATTGTATGTGATAACAATGTGGTTGTGCTAGATGGAAAACTACTTTATGAAAGCTAACATACATTAGTTTACTCACCGTGCAATGTTTTAAGAAGGAAAACTAACTCTAGCTAGATTTTCATCTTGATGCATTATGATTGATGACGATGTGATTGTGCTAAATGGAAAACTACATTATGAATGCTAACACACATTAGATTTCTCTCACTGTGCAATGATTTAAGAACGAAAGTTAACTCCAGCCAGATTTCCAACACGGTGCAATGTGTTTGATGACAATGTGGTTGTGTTACATGGAAAACTACCTTATGAAAGATAACACATATTAGCTTTCACTCATCATGCCATGTTGTTAAAAGAAAAGCTAACTCCAGCTAGATTTCCATCATGGTGTAATGTATTTGATGACAATGTGGTTGTGTTAGATGAAAAACTACTTAATGCAAGTTAACATACATTTGCTTTACTCACCGTGCAATGTTTTAAAAACTAAAGCTAACTCTAGCTACATTTTAATCATGGTGCATTATGATTGATGACAATGTGATTGTGCTAGATGAAAAACTACATTATGAAAGCTAACACGGATTGCGTTTCACTCATCGTGCAATGATTTAAGGACGAAAGGTAACTCCAGCTATAATTCCATCACGGAGCAATGAGATCGATGATGATGTGGTTGTGTTAAATGAAAAACTACCTTATGGAAGCTAACACACATTAGCTTTCACTCATCGTGCCATGTTGTTAGAAGGAAATCTAATTCCAGGTAGATTTGCATCATGATGTAATGTATTTGATGACAATGTGGCTGTGTTAGATGAAAAATTACCTTACGAAATTTAATGCACATTAGCTATTACTCACCGTGCAATGTTTTAAGAACAAAAGCTAACTCTAGCAAGATTTTCAACATAGTGCATTTTAATTGATGACAATTTGGTTGCGTTAAATGGAAAACTACATTATAAAAGCGAACACACATTATATTTCACTCACCGTGCAACGATTTAAAGTCGAAAGCTAACTCAAACTAGATTTCCATCACAGTGCAATGTGACATTGTGATTGTGTTAGATAGAAAACTAATCCGGCTATGTTGTTAGGAGCAAAGCTAACTTCAACTAAATTTCCATCATGGCGTAATGTATTTGATGACAATGTGGTTGTGTTAGATGGAAAACTAACTTATGAAAGCTAACAACAACTAGATTTCTATCATGATGCATTGTGATTGATGACAACCCGGTTGTGTTAGATAGAAACTACATTATGAAAGCTAACACATTAGATTTCAATCATCGTGCAATGATTTAAGGACTAAAGCTAACTTCAGCTAGATTTTCATCATGGTGTTATGTATTTGATGATAATATGACTCTTTTAGATAGAAAACTACCTTATGAATTCTAACACACATTAAATTTCACTCACCGTGCAATGTTTAAAAACAAAAGCTAACACTAACTAGATTTTCATCTTGGTGCAATGAGCTAACGCACATTAGGCTTTCATTTATCGTACAATACTTTAAGAATGAAAGCTAACACATTGTTAAAAGGAAAGCTAATTATAGCTAGATTTACATCATCATGTTATGTATTTGATGACAATGTGATTGTTTTAGATAGAAAGCTACATTTCGAAAACTAACACACATTAACTTTCACTCAACCGTGCAATGTTTTAAGAACAAAAGCTAACTTCAGCTAGCTTTTCATCAGGGTGCAATGAACTAACACACATTTGCTTTCACTCATCATGCCATGTTGTTAGAAGGAAAGCTAACTCTAGCTAGATTTCCATCATGGTGTAATGTATTTGAGGACAATATGACCATGTTAGATGGAAAACTAATTTATGACAGCTAACACACATTATCTTTTACTCATCGTACAATGTCTTAAGAACAAAAGCTAACTCCAACTAGATTTTCATCATGGTGAATTGTGATTGATAACAATGTGGTTGTGCTAGATGGAAAACTACATTATGAAAGCTAACACACATTAGATTTCACTCACCGTGCAATGAGTTAAGGATGAAAGCTAATTCCAACTAGATATCCATTGTGGTACAATGTGATTGATGACAATGAGGTTGTGGTAAATAAAAAACTACCTTATGAAAGCTAACGCACATTGACTTTCTCTCATCATGACATGTTAAAATAAAAAATAACTCCAGCTATATTTCCATCATGGTGTGATATATTTGATGACAATGTGGTTGTTTTAGATAGAAAGCTACCTTATGAAAACTAACACACATTAGCTTTCACTCATCGAGCAATGTTTTAAGAATGAAATCCAACTTCAGCTACATTTCCATCATGGTGCAATGTGATTGATAACAATGTGGTTGTCTTAGATTTAAAACTGCATTATGAAAAACTAACACACATTACCTTTTACTCACGGTGCAATGTTTTAAGAATGAAAGTTAACTGTAACCAGATTTTCATCATGGTGCTATGTAATTGATGACAATATGGTTGTTTCAGATGAAAAACTAATTGATGACGATGTGGTTGTGTCAGATGAAAAACTACCTTATGAAAAGTAACACACTTTAGCTTTCACTAACCGTGCAATGTTTTAAGAACGAAAACTAACTTCAGCTAGATTTCCATCGTAGTGCAATGTGATTGATGACAATGTAGTTGTGTTAGATGGAAAACTTCCTTATGAAAGCAATCGCATGTTAGGTTTCACTTACCATGCCATGTTGTTAGAAGGAAGCTAACCCCATTATATTTTCATTATGGTGTAATGTATTTGATAACAATGTAGTTGTGTTAGATATAAAACTACCATATTAAAACTAACACAAATTAGCTTTTAGTCACCATGCAATGTTTTATGAATGAAAGCTAACTACAACTAGATTTTCATCATGGTGTAATGTGATTGATGACAGTGTGATTTTGTTAAATGAAAAACTACATTATGAAAACTAACACAGCTATATTTCCATCATGGTGTAATGTGATTGATGACAATGTGATTTTGTTAGATAAAAAACTACATTATGACAACTAACACAGCTAGATTTCCATCATGGTGTAATGTGATTGATGACAATGTGTTTTTGTTAGATGAAAAACTACATTATTAAAACTAACACACATTAACTTTAATTCAACGTGCAACATTTTAAGAACGAAAGCTAACTCTAGCTAGATTTCCAACACATTCATACACATACATCAATAATATAAGTCCCATGTCCAAAGTCAAATAGGAATTTGGTGGTTTTATTGGAGTTGATATCTATCATTCTCTAATAATTATTGGATCTCTTATTGTTATCTCTTCATATATATTTTGTGTAATTTATATTTAAATTCATTTTTGCAAGCATGCACAAGATGCAGGGAAACAATGTTTCGTGGCATACAAAAGGGATACCCTATTGTTTTGAATTATTGCAACTATATTACTTTTTTGAACATACACTTCATATGGCTTAACCTTAATTACAAACTTCAATTCAAATGTGTTACAGAATTTGGGAGGAGTTACAATGGAAAATATAATTTTGACAAGAGGAGACTATGTTGACCTCCTAATTAATGGTCAAGTTGTTGGACTAGGAAAGGTTGAATCTACAGAGACTACAACTCATTATGGTGGACAAAGGCTTAATGTAGGATATGTTATGGTTTTGATAATTGATGTCATTGAACCACATTTGATTGTGGAAGATGTTGATGAAGGGGACTTACATCCATGGAAGATCATATATTTGAAACATAACAAAGGTAAATTAAAATCTTGAAGCACATGTTAAGTGTTTTTTATAGTACATTGCTTGTTTTTTTTGAGCAAATACTAAGTTTGTTTAATTAGTTGTGTAGGTGCAAATGTCTCTTCTGCATTTTCTATTGGAGACAAGGTAGATCTTTTGCAATGTGGATTGAAGGTGGGTGAAGGCTCCATATTCAATACAGATATTGGTCATAAGGTGCATGGCAGGATGGTGAAAATGGGATCCATAGTGGTTAACATTGAGATAGTGTTAAAACATGATGCTCTTTTGCCACATCCAACAGGATTTGAGAATACACTAGGGGGTGCATTGGGATCTTATGAGATTTGGCCAGAATCAGATTTGGAACCTCATTGTCATGATCATCCAGTAAATACTCCCCAAGATTGTCATGTCCCCGGTTTCGACCCCGTTTGCATGATGTATATATTGTAATTAATCGTGGTGAGGAGCTCAAGGCAAAAGCCCCACCATCGATTTGGCTATGTATGTTTCGGCAATGGGGATAATTGCCGATGGTATGTTGTGCTATTCGGCACATTTTAATTTGGCATCATGTAAACCTGCACATCAATTAAAATAAACCACAACCAGCTACGGCAGTGCAACGTTGAATGAAAAGGGCATGGTTCTGAAGGATAAGGGGTGGGGGATGTCAAACCTTGGTTATGGGGGGAAAAACCCATGTTTTATTTCCTTTGTTGTTTGTCAACCTCTTTAATGCTTCAGCTGGTGGTTGGGGGAGTTATTGCTGAAGTGGTGGTGGTTGTGGCAGGCTGTCAGCCTTACCCAATTGCCCACTCCACCCATGTCTGCCCATTCTTCTCCCTCACGCACTCTCCCTGGTCAGTTCACTCACTCAACCCACGAATTGGTCTGATTGGCTCCTCACGCACAAGCTCTGGGCATTTTTGGGTCTCATGGAGGTTTTCTTCCTCTCCCCCACGAGTTGCTGAGCACCCATGAACTGTAAATCCGCGTCCTTCCTGTTGTGTGTGCATCCACAGGCAAAATCGGAGCCGTTTTTCCTCACGCAGGGCCTCCATTGTCTGTTCTTTTCCTTGCTGGTTCGGATTGTTTAACCACGCCCAGGTATTCTTCTGTTCGGGGCGCACATGGAGAGCTGAGATTCGTGCTCTTACATCCACGACTGACTGTGAAGGGCCATTCGCGTTTTTGGCTGTCTCACAGATTAATTGGGTCGTTTTCCCTGCTGTAGGTTATGCTCACTGGTAGATTTCGGGGATGTAGTCTTCCCCATGTTGTGAATGTATTTGCTGTTACGTTTGGGGGCCATTGTAAATTCGAGTGAGAGTCATTTTGGCCACGATAGGGCAAAGAATGACTCAGGAATTTGTTTTCCCTATTTAAGCTGTGGTCATCCATTGTTTGGGGCTGTCCCAGGTTGTTTTGCCTTCTTCACAAAGCTGTGAAGGGATTGTTTGGCTACTGGCATGCAGTGGTTGAACCATGGACTGTGCTGGCTTGGCTTGTCTGTTGAAAGCCTGTGAAACCCAGCAGTGTTAGTTCATTGTTTTGTGTCCCCTTGGCTATGTATAAGCCTGCAATTGACCCTTATTCCGGAGGAATCATGCCCAGCTCGGGGGTGGCAGCGTTGGTGAGAGATTGATGAGCAAGCTGGCCTATGGTTGGGTGGAACGTTGCAGCGATGTAGCTGGTTGCGGTTGAATTCTTCACCAAAAGATAAGCCTGCTGTCTATATTTCATCTCTGCAATTGTATATTGATGTCAATTAATGAATTGTAATGAACATGGAGATTGCTGGAATGTGTGTGTTTGCTTCCGCTGTAAGATTAAAGATAAATGCATCTGTGTATGCTTGTAATGTTTAATTCCAGCATTTGATTTTCTGTTTATGTTCATGGGGCTGTTGCTTGGTTGTGTTGATGCGTTCGTCGCGTCCTCTTCGCTGGTTGAGGGCTGGGGACGTGACAATATGGTATCAGAGCGCCATGGTTGCAACAATGGGCCTCTTTGGGCCAAGAATATGCAGTGACAGAAGGTAGAATTACCTTCTCTGTTCAGCAGTGAGCAGCAAATTCAGAAAAAAATTGCCTAAGTGTTGAGCGGTCGGACCACTGGAGGAAGTGGAATTCCACCGTTGCGGGTGAGCTGGAGAAGTTCCTACCCGCCGTTGCGGAGGAACTGGCAAAGTTAACGTCCGACGTTGCGGACGAATAGATGAAGTTTCCCGTCCGACCGTTGCGGGCGGCGAAGTGATTTACGTCCGACGTTGCGGACGAGTGGCTGAAGTCTTCCGTCCGACTGTTGCGGAAGGGTTCACGGAGTTAGCCTCCGTCGTTGCAGGTGGAGCAACGATCTTCCCCTCGGACCATTGCGGGTGGCGGAGTAATCTCGCGTCCGATTCGAGAACCGCCCGATCGCCGACGCCGCGAAAAAATTTGAAATTTGGGTAAGTGAGCGGGCGGCCAACCGGAAGAGAAAAAGGTTCGTGCTCCGCCGTTGCGGGTGAAGAAGCAATAAGGCTTCCAATGCAGAGAGTGTTCCGACAGCCGACACATGAAAAGAAAGTTCAAAAATTCGGCTAAGTATGCAACGGTCGGGCCATTGAAGGAAGTTTCCGTCCGCCGTTGCGGGCGAACTGATGAAGTTTCTGCCCGTCGTTGCGGAAGCTGAAGACATCCGACGCCCGATGCGAGAGTCAGCCGACGCCCGACGTCGAAAGGTTTGGGACTTTGTGCGAGCCGCCGTTGCGGAAGGTTTGGAGCTTTCGAGCGTCCGACGTTGCGGAGGAAAGAATGCTCTGACGTCCGCCGTTGCGGAAGGCTGGAACTTCCGGGGGAGCCGCCGTTGCGGCTGCGCAGATGAATGGACCGCCCGATTCCAAAGGCTTCCGACCGCCGATCAGGGATACAGCCGACAGCCGATTCGGCGGAGGAGAGAATGGAACCGGAGCCGATACGGCGGAAGGTTAGAGCTTCCAGGGAGCCGACACGGCGGAAGGAACAATGGTTCCAGGAGCCGATTTCAACTGTTTCTCAGTGAAATTTAGAGCTGTTTTCAGAGAATTTTCAGGGGCTGGAAATGAGAAAAGAGGCAGCGGGCTAATGCGCCAGATTGATGAGCAAGCTGGCCTATGGTTGGGTGGAACGTTGCAGCGACGTAGCTGGTTGCGGTTGAATTCTTCACCAAAAGATAAGCCTGCTGTCTATATTTCATCTCTGCAATTGTATATTGATGTCAATTGATGAATTGTAATGAACATGGAGATTGCTGGAATGTGTGTGTTTGCTTCCGCTGTAAGATTAAAGATAAATGCATCTGTGTATGCTTGTAATGTTTAATTCCAGCATTTGATTTTCTGTTTATGTTCATGGGGCTGTTGCCTGGTTGTGTTGATGCGTTCGTCGCATCCTCTTCGCTGGTTGAGGGCTGGGGACGTGACAAAGATAGGCTTACATTCACATGTAAAAAGGTTTCTCTTACACATGAATGCATAGGAACAAGCATGCGCATTGCCAAAGGGATCATAGTTAATTTCCATGAGGATGACATGGTTGAGGGTGAAATGTTAGGTGAACATGAATTCGGTGTTTTGTGGAATACATAGAGAGAAATTGTGAAAGATGTAGGATTGGGGACAAGTCTATACATTGTTTGGTTAGATGGCCAATAAATAAGTTGGTGGACAATGAAGGTGATATTTTAAGGGTGAATGAAAATTTCAAGGAGGCACCCAAGGAAATGGCGGTATGGGATCTTATAGAGGATACAAGTCCCTTAAACACATGGGATGATGATCTTTATAATGAAGAAGATCTAGACTCAATTGCTATGCATGCAACGAGTCCATATAAAAGGATTAAACGAGTTGTGGCTACAAAAAAGGTTGGAAACTTTCAAATACAAAGAGATGAAGAGAAAGAAATCCGACTTTTGGCAACGGATGAATGTTGCAAACAAGATTGTCTTCAACATGTGGATAGGAAAGCCATTGCAACTGCTAGAATAGGTATGAAACTCTTTTAAAAAAATGACATTAGGGAATTTGTCTTGAGTTCACTCCTTTCCAACACAATCATGTCAAAGAGCCATGGCCATGGCCTACCTCCTACTATTAGGAAAGTAAAGGACATGAGATTTAATGGAGATATTATTTGTAAGAAAGCATGGTACAAGATACATAATATTCCTCAAAGCACCTTTTATAATTACCAACATAATTTCCAACAAGGACATGTGAAAGGAATTCATGGTAACACCAACAAATGCAAACCACGTGCACATACTGTGGCAGCCATAGAAATATTGCACAAAATTGTAATGGATAATTCAGACTTTTCACCGAACCAAACATGACAAGTTGAAGAAGATGGAACATTTGCTCCTTTAAGATTGCTGCCATCAACGTACACCCAAAGTTCTTTGTTAAAAGAGATCAACGAGGCTCTTCAAGAGCTAAATTTTCCATCAATATCATAACCAACAATGAGCAAGATTTGGAATACTCATTTTCCAGATGTGGCATTCTCAAAGAACACTAACTTCAGTAAATGTAGTGAATGTATCGTGTTGAAAGCACAGATGAAGGCAGCGACTACAAAAGAGCTGGAAGAAAAGGCATGAGCTAGACTGAAGAAACATAACAAGATTGTTATGTGTGGAAGATATTGCTACTATGCCCACAGAATTATGTCAGAGCGGTATCCAAAGGAATACTTGAGCATTATCCATGATAAAATGGACAAAACAAATACTTCAATCCCAAGATTACGTGTCAAATCAAAATCTGTTGCAAGAACAAACTTGGGTTTGTCGTTGACAGGTATGCTAACACATGTGCATAGCATAGGAGGTTTTGGTCATTTTTCCCTACCATTTGTACACATAGGATCACAATTTACCATTACATCTCTTGCAAAGTGCTTGAGGGACCTTGAAGACCCACACCTTGATATGTATGGTGATTTGCTTTATGAGAGTGGAAGTTCAAGAAACACACTTTCAAATGCATTACTTCAAAACTCTATTTACTCAAAATGTAGAGTGTACAAGGATGCTTTCCTATCTTTAAATGGAAGCTCAACAAATCAAAATCTTGATTTTAAACCTCTTCCTCTACATTTGTTGTTATAGTTGGACAATGCAGCTAGTGATAATAAGAATCATTAAGTTTTCATGTTTCTATCACTATTAACTGCACTTGGTGTCTTCATCACTATTGAGGTTGGGTTCTTGCTTGTGGGGCACACCCATGAAGACATAGATGGAACCTACAGAAGAATGTCTTCCAACTTGAAAAGTAAAGATATATATTCTTTACTTGAGATTATGGATACATATCGCACAATAGAAGAAAAAAGGGTGTTTCCACGTAAACTTATTGACAAAGTGTATGAATTCAAAAGTTTTCTTAATGGGTACATCAAGGATGGGAAAAATGCACTAGTTGGACATCTTAATGTCCAGTACTTCCAATTCCTTGTACTCAATGATGTTCCATTTATGAGGTATAAAGAATCCATCAGAGACATTGAGTGGTCAGAACCAGTGGAGTTGTGGAATATAGATGATGAAGGCCGACCTATATTTCCCACAGGGAAGCCATCTTTCTTACGTCCCAAAGACAATGATGCATATTTAAAAGAACTAAAGGAAGGAATAACATCATACATAAAAATGTGGAAAGAGACTATTGGCAATGAGAATTCACCAATTGTTACAGAGGAATGGAATGAAAAACTAGATTATTGGAAAAGAGTTCTTGATGCATTAGATGGAATCTACAATGACCATACACCCTTGGATGAAAGTGATTCTTCTTCTGATGATTTTTGGCCAAAGACGAGGCAAAATGTTAACGTTTATGGTAATGCACTCCATGCAATATCAAGTATTATGGATGGGGATTTTGATAATGTGACAGATGAACCGGTACATGTTGGACCCAAGTGCAACAAGCCAAAGCCAACATTTGATCCTAGAATTGATGTTGAGAAAGGAAAGATGTTGCTTGTTAGATCAGGAAATGAGGATGAAGGAGAGATGATTTGGATGGCAAAAGCCACCTCAGATATCTTCCAGGATGATGACAGCGAGACCCTTCATGTAAAGATTGATTGGTAGCAGCCTAGCTCAAGGAAATACAAGGGAAAAGTTTTAGAACAATATTGGGTACCAAATCCTGATGACACAGAACTTGGATCTATTCCAATTAATACCATAGTTTGGGCATGGATTCCAAAGAAATAAGATTGCAAGAAGACAAAGATAAATAAATGTGGTGTACAAGTTGTACTTGATCTGCTTGAGCGGATATAAGGAGATTAGGTGGAGATGATACATGAATGTAACTTTGCTTCTTGAATGACTTTTAGTATACATGAAGAAACATTTTTCAATATTTGTACTATAATAAATACTCTTCAAGCTACTTTTTGAGGAATTTTATATTATTTACTGCA
>LPNX011107196.1:24591-79628 GCA_001517045.1 Pseudotsuga menziesii
AAAATAAAAAAATACCTGAAAAAACGTGATGATGATGTCATCATCATGTTTTTTCAGCTATTTCTTGTTTTGGGGGTAGCGAGGTCTATAAAAATTATGCAATGTGGGTACTCGTTGGATGTGAAATTAAATTATGCATCCAACGAACTCTTTCGTTTAGAATTTGAGTAAAAAAACAGGGAGATATGTCGAAAATACGAACAAAAAATGTGTTTTTTCATTCTTCCTCCAAAATTAATAACTATTATTTTATTATTTTCCTCAGGAGGCCCATTTTAGACCTCAAATTTCCTCTAATGAAGGGGACTCCAGATATACCCAAGGGGTACTTGGAGTATGTCCAAAAATGAACTTTCACGGCTACCTACAAGGTGTTTGTGAGCTAGAACGGAGTCTCGGAGACTATTGTTCATAACGCACCCATCAGGGTGTGACAGAGATCGACACCTCGAGGTCACTTTCCAGTTGTTCCCACTCCTTTGGGTATTTTGCCACCGCTTACAGTTTGTTCGAGGCGTTGGATTTTCGCCTGATGGTTTGTCAATTTGGGAGGTGAAGACTAATTAATCTAGTCACTCAAGTGCTTTTGATGCAGCTTGACTAATCGGACGAACCACAGCCAAGTATAGAGCATACACACTGGATTCTTTGTTATTTTTAGTAAATTTTAAAAGAGGTGTTCTTATTAAAAAGAAAACCCTCCAGGAGCCTCTTTCGATCAAAGTCGACCTCAATCGAGGAATCAAGGAGGGGTTAATTTTATTGCTTGCATGAAAACAACGATGAAAATGGAATCAGAGATACACGACACCGGTTTTCTAATTAGTCCTACCACGCATCTCTTTCTCCTTGCGGGTCACTCGAAAAGTTGTGGGGTAAGTAGTATGCTTACTTTTGAATTGAAAATATAGAATAATGCAAAATATTATCAAAGTATACAATCCTGCATGTCAATACTAAATTAGAACAGAAACAAGGTGAAACAATGTAAAAAATAACACGGACATGAATCCCCCTAGGGGGGATGGTGAATAGGCTCGAAAGAGCCTATTCGAAAATATTTTTCTTTTTATTAGCAACAATTACAATATCAGCAAACTAAAATTAATCCACTTGGTCCTTATATGGAATGAGACCAAAGGTTTACAAATTGCAAAAAAATTGAAATTTGGGAAGACGGAGACTCCCTTGGGGGTTTCGAATGGTCCAAAAATGATTTCCGGACAGCACCTCCTCCTCTTTTCTGTTACACCTACTAAAAACCAACAAGCTTATCACAGTTAAAACGTTTTACCCAAAATTTATAAGTTAAAACTAGTTTTTAAAGAAGCAGAAAAGGAACCAAGGATCTTGGCCTGCTTTGAGGGAAGCCAATATGAAGCACTTAAATTGCTGAATATAATTTTTTATATTCTAAGGAAACAACCATGCATTCAACAAGCTTTAGATCTACTTTCACAGCCTTGAAAAATGACAATTTTCCAACTAGATCTAGAATGCTTGTGAAAATTTCTTTAGGAATGAGATCTAGTTTTATGAACTTTAAGGCAGAAAGATCTATGTAAGATGATCTCTGAAATTGATAGATCTAAACAAATTTAAAGCTGCAAAACAAGTAACCGGACTAATTTTGAAGAAATTTGAAGGAGGAAGAGGAAAGGAAGAGCGCTTGTTGCCGGAATGGATCTGCAAAAAAGGACTAGTTAGTGGAATGCTGAGGGTTAATGCCTCCACAACACAGTCAGATGCCCAATGGAGTCAAGCTAGATCCACAGTTTGTCCAACCCTGCTACCTAAAAACTAAAAAACAATCTGGCACAAAAAACTTATGAGATCTAGATAGAGATATATGAAAACATAGAGGAATTACATGCAAATAAACTTATTTAAACATGTATAATCTGAATCTGTAAACATATATGCTATGAGATATTGAAAAGCAAGTAACCTTACTTGCCTAGCTATACTCCTATTCATTCAGTCGAATCATTAAGCCAGACAGGATTCAGATGCAAAAATTGAGAGGAAGACATCGGTAACAACAGAGCTGCAAAAAACAATGTTAAATCCACACACATAAAGCAATTACACTGTCTTGCCCTCCAAAGCTTCACTTTATTCCAATAGCAAAAGATATTACACAGTATTACAACAACAATAGCTCCTCAATCCAACTCTAACTAGCTTGGAAGAGGTAGCCTAAGCTTTATTTATACAAAAAATAGGAGATCCAGCCCAGGGCGGGCGCAAATCCCAAGGAGAGAGAGATTGCAACTGCATGTGGAGTGAATCTAGGCCTGATCTGAGTCTCGTTGAGTGCAACTATCAATCGGAGAGCTGATTTGATTGACACCTCACTCTGGTGACTGAAGCATCCACCAAAACTCATCCAAAGAGGCCCACACGTGCGGAGGAGAGAGGGAGGACGAAATTCCCAAGATTGCATGCAATAATGCACTCCCAGATCATCTCCTTCAGTCAAGGAATGGCTAGATCCAGTCGATCCCAAGCCAATGAGACTCATTTCAGTCAAATCGGAGCAAATCCCTATGATTTAGGATTTGGGGTTTTCTCCATTATTTAATTAATTTATCAATTAAATAATCAATATTTCATTTTTTTAGGCTTTCTGACCTGAGTGATGGAAAATCACTCAAAACTTGGAAATAGTGGGTCTATAGGTTTACTGGGTGCTCTTAGCTTGAAAATGAGCACCTACATGACTTAATATGACTTCTGAGCCCACTTTTATTACAAAACCAATTTTTCCAATTAAGCTATTAAAAAATAGCCTAAGTTTTTGGAAAAATTAAATTTTAATAAAAAACACTAAAAAAAAATAAAACCTAGGGGGACTTAGACATGTTCATGTGACTCGACAATAATGCCTAGCATGTTTATACATTGACACACAGACTCTAATAGCCTCACTAGGCCCAAATGCCAAGCCGACCACCCCAACTTTGGAGGTATGGAGGGAAAAACTCAGAAATTATTAGTTGTTTATTCAACAATTGATAATAACCAAGGGAAAAAATAGCCTGGCCTGATCGGATTGACAAATGAGGTCTAAGAGACCTAGTCTTTTACAAACACTATCATGCTAGAACATCTTATTACAATTTCCCCATGGGGTATGAACATGTGATATAGTACAACAAGCACTTCCCAAAAGCACTTCCGAAGGTCTTCTGAAGTCCGAATAAATCATCTTTGTCTGGTTCCCCAGGCTCACTTGATAAAAAACCACTAAGTACAACTTAGGTGGTAACAATACTACAGCCTTTATGCCTTCATGTTGAGAGTTCCTTCCAATGGTTCCTTACCTCTAACTTCACCTTGTCTCCAATAGCTCAAGAATTATTTTGACAGAGTTTGGGTATTCAACACAATTCTTCCTCTCCTTCCCCATGGGGGATGAGCCACTATTTAAAGGCACGGGAGGATAGGTATGGTTGAGGATCTCATGGGTGAGGTGAAGATAAGATCCAAAAAGGAAGGATCTCGAGCTCCAGCTGGTCCTAAACCATAGGGATGAGGCTCTACAGAGGCAAGCTTCGAGAAGCCTCTTGAAGCTTCATTTTCTTGCCTTTAAAACTCAAGCATCAAGCTTTTGTTGAAGAGAAAAAGCGGTGTTGAGGGGGTAACGCCCTTTTAATGAAGGGAAAGAGCAGTGGCACCTCCCTTTTCACATGTAAAATGAGTGTTACCAGCTCAAAACAAGGAAAAATTGCAAAGGGATCATTTTCTTCTTTCATTTCTCTAGGGAAAACTTTAAGGGAATGGAACAAACAAAGGAATACCTATCTCATAACATGATGGTGACGAGATTTAGTTGTAACGCAATGGAGAAGCAAAAGCTCTCCAAAATACCAAAGACAAATTAACAAATGATCAAAATCCATTATCCTTCCTCATGACATCCTTTTATTAACTTCATGAGACATCCTAAGGTCGAATTTCCCTCCATAGTCTTCCTCCAACTCATCTTAGTGGTTTAGTAACTCCTATGACCGTTGTCCTCTTCCGCATGCTCCAATTCTTTTCCCAATCCGAATGGTTGCCACTAACTCCCAAATGCGCCCTTTTGGTGGCTATTTTTAGCCTTGTCTTGTCAAATTTATCATAGGTCTTCAATCAGGTCTGAATTTGTCATAGAATCTTTCATCATTAGTTGTCATAGAGTGCATGAAATCTCCCTCCAAGTGGCACACATTGTCTTCTTAGTCTCTTCCTCTTCCATGGGAGTTACTCCCCTTTACCAATTCAATTTTTTTGGCTCATGATATGCTATTTGACACCAAGAAAGTTACATTATCCATGGATTCGAATTTGGATGGTCATGCCAAGTATGTAGGGAAATCTAGCCACCCAAAAACTCAAGATTGACTTTCAATATGGAATCAACCTTGGGCTCAAGATTGACTTTTAATATGGAGCTTATTTCTAAAATTAAATCTTTCATATCCTCTTCCTCTTTATGAATATTTTAATTGCCTTTGAGTTTTGGAAATATTTGATATGAATACCAATATTTTCCTTGAAAAGTGGATCTGAAGTTGACTAAGACTAAGATGGTGGAATTACTTAATACCTTGAACCTTTATTATCCCTGATTTGGAGATATTTGAAATAATTTCTATCCTTCTGCCATCTATTGTTCTTATCGATTTTCTTCTGTGACTTGGCAATGTTTTCATCACCATCAACCATTGTTAATGACTTTGTCAAAGACATAGTAGTCTCTTCTTCATTAAACTCTTCTCCTACGTCATCTGAATAAGTATATCTTTGTTATCTGTGACTTGGCAATGTTTTCATCACCATCAACCATTGTTAATGACTTTGTCAAAGACATAGTAGTCTCTTCTTCATTAAATTCTTCTCCTACGTCATCTCTTCTCCTACGTCATCTGAATAAGTATATCTTTGTTATCTGTGACTTGGCAATGTTTTCATCACCATCAACCATTGTTAATGACTTTGTCAAAGACATAGTAGCCTCTTCTTCTTTAAACTCTTCTCCTACGTCATCTGAATAAGTATATCTTTGTTAAACTCTTCTCCTACGTCACCTGAATAAGTATATCTAGTAGAGTTTTGAGATGGAGCCCAAAGTGCATAGGTAACACAGAGTAAATAAAATGCCAAAATGCATTTATAATCCAAGCACTCTTCCAACGCTCACCGAATGGATCAGTTGCCTTGAAATACAACTCATATCCAATCCATGCCACAGAAACAATTACCGATATTGTCAATTTATTAGTGAACTTCCTGTAGATGTCTAGCTTAGTAAGCAACCTCCTTGCGTGAAGCTTCTCCATTATTTTAGACAAAGAAGTAAAAATCCAAATTCTAATAAAAGCATCCAGAATTGCAACTGACAGTTCCCGATAGATCATTTAAGGATCGCACATTTTCTACAAGATCGAGCAACTCAGATGCCAGGAAGAATGTTGCGACATGTGGAAATGCCAAGGACCTAGACCGTCCAAAAGTTCATTGCTCATGTTCCTTTAAGGCTATCATTAAATCCATGAAGTCTGCTACCAAATTCTAATGGCAAATTCCTCCAAAATTACTGTTTCAAAATAGTGACAAGGTTTCCATAATTCGATAGATGATAGCAGGTTTAAAAAGTGATTTATTTAGTATCCATGATCAGGTATAACTGCAATAAGAACAGACACCTGTGTATATGCTGCCATGAATTTTTCTCATGAGGTCATTGAAGTTATCGGTACATGCTAATGTTTAAAAAAAGGTCGACCAATTTCCTTCATCCGGGCCCAAAAACTTCATTGTTCCACTAGCTCTTACAGAGACCATGCTATTTGGTGAAAGAGATTACCACTGGAACAACTACCATATTTATCAATGCTACAAAACAACCCCCTAAATATTGTCTTAATTAACTTGAAAAATAGGTCTTTCGTTGTCTAGAGACTAGAAGTGACCTTTTTTATTTCACATGTCATCTGCAGGACGCCACAAATTCCTCCATTTTCTCCAGTGCTGCTGTAACATGTGGTAAAAGGACAGCTTATACAAGTTCACGTGTTATTCTCATACTGAAATTTTTTATATGCATGGTCAGTTTGTGCTATGCTCTGAGGGTTGTCAATATCTTCTTCTACATAGCATTGTATAGACTTCCTTTGATTCCCATAAGCCTTAAATACTCCTCAAAATAATCCCACCTTATCATCCTCTTATGGATCTATATGCTCCCAAAGATCTGTCATATACGACGTATCATCTGCACTGCGAGGTAAGAAAACTCTTGCTAGACATTTGTGCAAATCTTGTTCAATACACAAAGTCAATTAGAAGGACTAATTGTTTGATAATACTGCTCAGAAATAGTTATCACCGCCCTTGCACAAAGTTCTCTATCAGATGAAGCACACAAATCTATCTTGAATATGGAAAACCATGCCACCATTCATAAGTATTAAAGACCATATCAAGAAATATTAGAAAAAACATAGACAATAACAAAAGATAGAAACAGAGAGCCACAGTCAATTCATTTAAGTGAGGATGATAATTTAGTGCATCTACTTGCACGTGATGAGTTTTAGTTGAAAATTTGTTGATGCTGCTATTTCTCCTCAAAAGGTCCTGCTATCTCATAGAAACTGACCTGCATATCATATTTTCATAATCCTATAAACTGACCTGCATATCATATTTTCATAATCCTGTAGATGATCACCGGACTCAATAGAGCACAATTGTAATCCACGAACTTCCTTGTTGACACTCTAGTGGAAGTTTGGCATTGGAGCAGTTTTGCTTTGTGTTTTGGGGCTCTTGATCAATATGCATATGTGACTGAGATAATTTAACAAAAAGAAACTCGATCCCTTTAACCGGTAAAAAGCACTTCCTACCAGCATTGAATCAAGAAGATGATAGAACAAGGATTTGCATTTGACTATCAAAGCACCAATATCAATGTCTCCAAGAAGAAGAGAAGCATGACAAATGCCCTTTCCTGATTTTCGCTTGCATTCTTTGACAATACCTGCAATAGCTTCAAATGGTCAATCTTTTCACAAGAATAACGATATTGATTGGATTTCACAACAGGGGTTTCCTGTTACTGATTGAATTTAAAGATATAATCAAGAAAACCACCTGAAACCTCCAATATCAAAACCTGAGCAGGATCAACAAACTTAGGGCACACGACCAAATATCTCGTGCAAAATGTCAAACTCAGGAATGTCGCAATTACAAAATGAGCTTGAGAAAATAGAAGCTGTGTTGCAACTATACCAATCGCCTTCTTGAGACAGAGCAGGTCCCTTTGGAACCGACTTTGGTTTGAATCTTTAAAAGCACCTCGGAGAAAGTGAATGCACCATGACACATGGACGCTTTATAAATACTTTTTCTTTTTTTTTCAGAAAGAAAAAAGCCTGCCTTGTTATTCATTATAGAATCAAAGGACATCACAACAATCTCCCAATAAGCGGGTTATATCAATCCTCATCAAGGGGGAAAGGCAAAAAACAACATATGAATGATCCCATCAGAAAAACTGTCTCATCATGAGAGGTGACCTGTCAATACAAACATATCTACCGAGCGTCAATAGGGGCTGATACAGCGGTCCAAAAGAGAGCTCTCTATCACTACACAATCAAGAATAAGAGAAGAATCAATCTCTTAATCGACTCAGAAAAGCTGAAAAGTGTCCTGAGAAACCAAGTTGTTCTCTAAAAATTCCTTGTACTTGCCAATGCCCTGAGGATGGGAGAGTGCAGTTTTAGAAAGGCAGTCAGCCAGTGGATTGTGCTCTCGGTAGATATGGGAGATTGACAAGTCCTGAAAACTGACCAAGAGATATTTAGTCTCCCTACACCAATGCATAAGCTCTGGTGGGGAGATCGCAGTCAAACCTCGTGCCCAGTTGATGATTACTTTTGAATCACCATATATATGGGCAAGAGGAATCCCCATCATTTGGGAGGAGAGGAGAAGAGCCCACAAACTGAGCAGTTTTGCCTTAGTGTTAGTGCCATGTCCAACCCCCAGCGAGAACTCCAAGTGATGAGATTCATTTATAAAAATACAGTAACCTGCACCAGGAATCATACAGTTGGATGCACCATCCATGAAGCCACAAGGAAAGGTCAAATCGGGTGCCCTGCCAATAACTCTATCACGCCTTTTCAAAGGGCCAGCACAGATAGAAAAAGCACGAACAGTGGAAAGGACTTGCTGAATCAAGCTATACACAGACCTCTTTTCACCCTCAAAAATAGCCCGATTGCGTGCCTTCCAAAATATCCACATCATGTGAAGTGGGAGAGAATGCAAATATGATTTTCTTGGCAGGATAGATAACCAGTTATTAATCATTACACCAATCGAAACTGCTGGATAAAAAGCAGTGATATTAAGGAGATCACAAACATGGATAGCAACCGTTCTCCATACACTGCAATGCATAAATAAGTGATCCACTGTCTCCTCATTCAAACAGCAGAGTACACAGATCCCAGGTCCTTGTACACCTCGTTTCTGAAGGTTCTCCCACGTGAGAATCCTGTTACGAAGGGAGAGTCAAATGAAACAAGCAATTTTGCTAGGAAGGGTTATGTTCCAAAGGAAAGATTCATCGAAAGATACCACCGGTGGAGAATGAGAACCTACAATGCTGTCATATGCGGCTTTGGCTGTAAGAGTGCCACGACTGTTATTATAAGACCATAAAAGTGCATCAAGGCGTTCAGTAAGGTGAATGCCAGCTCCCTGCAGTTCTTCAATAAAATTATACCAAAAAGTATGGAAAGGACCCCCAAGATATAAGTCATCTGCAGACAGCCAGTAATTCTTAGCAGGCTGGAGAGTATTTCTAACCAGTGAGAGCGAACAAATATTCAGATCCTCCAAATAGGTTCTCAAATCCTCTGGCAGGTTGAGTGAGGAATTAATACCGACAATTGGATCGATTCCAAGGAGAATGTTTTTGCCATCCCCCACCTGCCAAGCTAAACAAGATCCCAGCCAAGGAAGGATCTGCACGAAGCCTCTCCAGAAAATAGAGGCACATCGCATTATGAACTGTTTATTTCTGAGCCAATCAATAACCGGGGTACATTTCAGATATTTAGTGAAAATGACTTGCTAAATACTTGCTATCACACTTGTTGATGGGACCCAGTCATGACTTGAAATGTGAATTCAGACTTAGACTTGACTTGGATTTGGGGTTACGGTGTGAGACCCAAAATTTTAATTTGCCAAAACATTTTGTGTTTTGTTTAACAAAATATAAAACATAATTCAATCCATTTTTTAAATCTATTAAAATAAAATCATTTATAATAAAATGATTTTATCATAATAATTCGTGTATTTGGTAAAAATAAGGCGAGGACCAACTTGGCATTTTTGGGATGAAAACAAGGAATAATAGGTTAGAATTTTTACTCATTAATAGACATAGATATATGAGACATTTACCATATTGAGGTTGAGGCGATGGGAGGTTTAATAAATTTGATACAAAATTTGAGAGGTCACAGAATTTAACAAAGCTAATCTTAGTGCTAACAACTTGCTTTAGAGTGAATGTTAAATGCAAAAGAATTGTAGAACATGTGAATTCTTCTATTACTATCTTTATATTTAGAAATGGAAAGAGTAGACATTATAACACATAATATAAAATCTATTAGTATTACAATATATTATGTATAACTGATATCTCTAATATATAGAGATGAGAGATGACTAACAAATGCTAAATATAGTTGATAGAGGTTGAGATAATATTTCAGCCATACACCAAGCTAGGAGAGTTTCTCTCATCTATCAACAGCGCACAACAAGATACACATTATTTCTAACATCCTCCTTTAATGTTTATCTCAAATTTATTTGTAGAGTAGTCTTGGTCTTCATTAGGCTTTCATCACTTTGAACTTCTCATGTACATTTTTTTGCATAAAATAGATTGTTGACATCCATATAAATAAAAAACCATCTACCAGAGTACATGGGTCCTCAGCCATTGTACCCATCAGTTCTCTAGGAACCCTTTTCAACTACATGGTTTATCAATGTTAAATAGAACTTGTCCTCCATATGATGAGAATGTTTCATCTCAACTTTCTCTTCGAATTCACATCAAGATAGAGCTTGATTTACATCCACTCTATGTATAAGAGGGATCACACCGTGCGATTTCGCACCACAACGTGTATGCATGAACATCTGAAACAGGTCTTAGAACAAACCAAGGAAATTAGCTTGCCAATGGCTAAGCTTTACAACTTGGACCAAAACACTCTTTTAGGTGTCGGGTACAATCGAACATGCACCCCTTACAACATTTTAACAAGGTACAAAAAATTTATTGTAACCACAAAGCCCATTTACATCAGTTCATTATCGACCCAGACAAAGACAACCTTTTACAGACCATTAAGGAAATCCACAGTGCTACTCAAACCTTCAAATAATTATCTATAACCACACTTGTCAAATCTTACCCTCATGCATTGAATAAATAAATAAAACAACTATGTATACCTCATTTCCTTTGTATGGTTCTTGGAGTAGCCATTTTCATAGGTCGGCTGCAAATTTTTCTCAGGTTGTATGCCAGCTGGAACTTCTAGATGATTGGATGTGAAAATACCAAATTCATAACCAAATCTATTTAGCAGTACAGTGACCAACTCATGGGTTCCTTTCCCTTTCATTTGAGGGTGTGAAAATGGATATCCTTCTGCTGGCCACCAATAGCCAACATGATGTTCTCCCAACAATCAGCATAATGTTCAACATATAACTTATTTTAGGCAACAATCTTCATGTACCATATGTTTAAGCAAGAAGCAGTTAGCAGCGATCTCCAATGGTAGCAGGTTCCTTCTGCGATTTCTGCCAGTTGGTTGCGATCTTCTCAGCTAAACGGTTGGCAGCGATCTATCCAACCGTGAGTTTATGGCACACAGATTGGCATGTTCTCAACCATACACCAAGCTAGGAGAGAATATCTCATCTATCAACAACTCACAACAAGATAAACATTATCTCTAACACTTACAACTTGTAAATGCTCATCATGCTTTGATACCATCCCTATTCATTGTTCACAACTAAAACCAAGTCACAAACTAAAAACCAAAACTGCTTTGCAACTGAAAATAAACTAATTTGCACTAGTGCCTTTCTCCATTGGGCTATGGAGTCATTATTCATCTAATCTACTGCACAACAAAATCTCGAAATGCATGCTTATTTATGTACATGCTAAACTACCAATCAACTGTTAAATTATGTAACATGAAATTTCTAATACAACCAATCAAGCAACTGATTGAGTGACCATGAAATTTCAAATGCAACCAATCAAGCAACTGATTGAGTGCCTAGACTTGCCCTTTCTTTAAATATTGGAATAATCAATGACATAAAAAGATGTAACTAAGAATGAAGTTGGAATTGATATTCATGATGCAGAAGTGATACAAGATTCAAGTTAACAAAAATCTCCATGTAGACTGCCATTGGATCATAAAAATTACAAGAGAAAATACTTTGATAGTAAGTGAATACCTCATTTTTCTTGTTCATAATTTGATTTGCATTCATCATGGATCATTTTAGACTTCTGAACATGAAGGTATTTAAATTTGTTCCTGATTATCAGATTCTTGAACAAAAATCCCTCTTTTTTTTCACTGGGAAAAGGACAACCTTAAATTAGATAAAGCTATGTCAAATAAACAGCATGATACATACTCACAAATAGTATTTGAATAGTCATGTATAAAATGTTCAGTAAAAACCAGGTCCAAGTAAAACTCCTAGTGATCAAGTGGTCCATAAAAGCATACAGCAACCTAAAAGCTGAGGATGCATACAAATCTATCACAAAGGACTCAAAAATATAAACAGCCTTTCACCATGGAAAGGCTTCCACAGCAAGTCACCAACCAAAAAGGGTTCAGTTCAAAGAAAGAGAACAGATAATCATTTGATAGATAAACAAAAATCTAGTAGCCTAGCAAAGTCCCAGCATCAATGATGCTCCCATCAAGGATTTCCTTCCAATCGAGTATACCAGGTGGCATACCAATACCCTGCTTGGAGAGGGAATCTGCCTGTGAATTATATTCCCGATAGATATACTGGAAAGACATAGATGGACAGAGATCAATCAAAGAGCGAGTTCTCCCAATCCAGTGATAAATACATATAGACTGCAGCTGCTATCTGTTGAGATCCCATCCAATGATGGCTTTAGAGTCACCCATGACCAACAACAAATCAATACCACGAACCATAGCAAAACGCAGAAGTCCCTAGAGAGCCAAGAGTTCATCTCGTGTGTTTGTCCCATGACCCACATTCATGCAGATCCTAAAGGAGTGATTCACAGTTCGCTGAATGACCATTCCAACACCACATGACCCAAATTGTTCAGCACCATCGAAGAAACCCACCCTGTCGCCAATCAACAGCTCCAGAAATATGATCGAATGGATCCTAGATTTGGGTGCAAGACCAGTGGAGATATGCAAACATGTCATCACTTTATGGACTAACAGACTCATTTCCAAAGGAACCATCTGGAAAATAAGGTGATTCCTCATATTCCAACACTCCCATATGCATAAAAATGCCAATTCCAACAAGAGAGAAGGGAGGTCTGCCACCCGAAAAAGGAAATCAGATAGACTATCATCACTCCATGTCCAATAGATGTTTCACTTTGTGCAAAGAAAAGACCACAAACCTCGGAAATGTGAACAATGAAATAAAATATGCTTCATTGATTCAACCTCTAGCATACGAAAGGAACATCGACTAGGGCCTTGAAAGCCTTGCTTCTGGAGCAAATCCCAGGTCAAAATTTTGTGATTCAGAACCAACCACATGAAACATTTTATTTTCAAAGGAACCCACACCTTCCACAGCAAATCATGCCACCAAACTGGTTAATAAATAAACTGAGATCGTATAAGAGATGCATACGCCAACCGGGAAGTGAAAATACCAGCAGTAGAGTCCCCCGACCACAACAGATAATCAGGAGAGGTAGATAAAAAAACTACCTACCTCACGAAGTAGAGATATAAAATGATCCCATTCCAAAGCATGTGCCCTAGTTAAACCGATGGAGAGGGCTGACCACCAACCCAAAGAAGAATCCTCAACATTAACAACAGCCTGATGAAGAACAATAATATTTTTCTCATGGAGCAAAGACACCAATTCCCATGAAAATTTAACATAGCCAATCCCAACAATTTGGTCAACACCCAAAGAAATGTTACTGCCTCTTCCCACATTCCAACAAAGCTCCCGAAGAATACAAGGGAGGGAAGAACAAAGACTAACCCAAATAGTAGATGCTTGAGAAGAAGAGATCTTTGGGGCCTGCAGCCAGAAGAAAGGGGGTAGACATTTCAAAAATTTAGTACAACCAATAATCCTACACCATAAATTAAACTTCGTCAATCCCCGTCAAAGGCTCTTTGCACACAGAGCAATATTAAATAAACCCAAGTGTTTAAAACCCCAGTCACCCCAAGATTTCAGCTGCAATAAGGATGACCAATCCGCTAGATGAAACTTTGCTTGATCAGTGTTCCCCCTCCAGAGATAACGAAAAAATAAACCACGGAGCTTCGCTAATATACTTACAGGTACACGGAACATGGAAAACCAATAACAGGCATTGATTGCAAAACATATGAGACAAGAGTCATGCGTCCCCCCAAGGAGGCCAGTTAGAAGTCCATTTACTCATCCGAAATTGAACTTTATTCAAGAGTCAGCCCCAATCTAAACGACAGTAGGCATTGGGTCACAAAAAAAACCCCAGGTAAGAAATACCATCACATAAATGCCCACTTTGAATAGAAAACAAGTTAACAATATCCTTCAGTGAATTATCATCGATGCCAAAGTGCCAAAAACTGGACTTTGAGATGCTGAAAGTCATCCCCACCGCACGACAAAATTGATCTGTCGAACCTTTGATATAATGCCATTCGTGAAAATCCCCAGTCCCAAAGATGATAACATTGTCGACAAAGAGAGTGTGAGTGATGTAAATAGAGCTCGAGACCCTCACCCCATGAATCCTCTTCTCCTCCTTTTCCACGTTAAGGAGAATACTCAAACCTTCAATCACTAAAAGGAAGAGGTATGGGGATAAGGAACAACCTTGGTGAATGCCACGTGTTCCCTTGAAGAAAACCGAAGGAGCTCCGTTCACAAGAACAACAAAAGAGGCAGTGTCAATACAAGACATAATACACTGTGTAATATTCAATGGGACCCAATGTGGATTAAAATCAGGTGAAGAAAGGATCCGTCAACCTTGTCATATGCTTTCTCTAGGTCCAGTTTCAATACCAATGCAGACAACCGCTTCAGTTTGATAGAATGGATTGATTCTTGAACAATTCCAACTGCGTCAAGGATCTGGCGGTCCGACAGGAAACCAAACTGTTCGACGGATATGGCCAAGCCCAATGCCTTCTTCATCCTACCCGTAATGATTCTATACAAGAGGTTACATAAAGCAATAGGACAATACTCATTGAAAGAAGTAGGTCTATCCACCTTCGGGATCAGAGTTAAGAAGGAAGTGTTAAGACTGTCATGAATAATCCTCAATGTTCTAGTATCTTCAATAGCAGCCACAATCTCCGGACCAAGTAAATCAAAGAAATGGAGGTAAAATTCCATGGTCCAGCCATCTGGACCAGGGCTTTTGTCCTTGTCAAAGGCTTTTAAAGAAAGTTCCACTTCAGCTAAAACAATAAGTCGGTTGAGTAGAGGATAGTTCGCCTCACAGAACATCGCTGGGAAGAGTTTTAAAACCTTCATCTGATCAACAATATTAGAAGTCTTTGGATCCTTATAAAGACTAGAAAAATAGGATACTGCCCTATCCTTAATCAAGACCTGATCTGTAACAAGAAAACCATCATCATCCTTGGATTCCCATATAGAATTAGTAATATGTCGACGGTTGGCATAATTATGGAAGTACTTAGTGTTTTCGTCTCCTGCCTGGAGCCAAATTGCCTGACTTTTCTAATGCAGAGAATCTTCCTTGAAAGCCCAGTGTTTCTTGTTTCTTGAAAAATAAGTCCTTGATATAACCCGAACGATCCTTACTGAAAAGCCTTTCACCCAAATCAGACTCCACACAGACAATCTCCTTCTCAATATCACAAAGAGTATGGTTATCTTGTTTCTTCGCTTTTCTTTCCCAATATTTAACCAGAGATTGCAGCTTTTCCAGCTTAAGAAGGAGAGCCTGTGATGGAGAGTAGAAAGTGGGAACTTCCTCTTGTAGTAAAGCCCACTGAGTCTTAACCAGGATATTAAAATCGTCCACAGAGAGCCAAGATGGATTGAATTTAAAAGGATAAATAGTAGGGCTTTTAGAGAAATCAAGCTGGAGAACAATAGCCTTGTGGTCTGAGGCAAAAGAAATGTTCCATCTTTTGAAGCAGCCTAGAGAGTCACAGAAACTATCAGATTAAAAAAAAAACCTATCAAATCGCTTAGCAATACCAACAAATCCGATCTAAAACATTGTTATTTATCAAATATAGGTTCAACATTAAAAATAAATAAATAAATAAATAAAAACCTGTCAAGTCGCTTGGCAACACCGACAAATCCCTTTATAACAATTTAAAACATTGCCATTCGAATTCAATTCAAAACCTTCATATTTATCAAATATAGGTTCAACATTTAAAAATTAACCTGCCAAGTCGCTTGACAATACCAACAAATCCCTTTATAACGATTTAAAACATTGTCATGCGAATTCAATTCAAAACCTTCATATTTATCAAATATAGATTCAACATTTAAAAAAAAAACCTGTCAAATCCCTTGGCGATACCGACAAATCCCTTTATAACGGTTTAAAATATTGTCATGAGAATTCAATTCAAAACCTTCATATTTATCAAATATAGGTTCAACATTTGAAAATCCATTGTATGCGACTTCATGAATTAGATTTTGACCAATTTCTTATTGAACAAATACCTTTGGAAATGAGTGGACTGATGTGAAATCAGTTTTGTCTATTCAAATCCTCCTCTTGGTTTCTTGAAATTTCCTCCTCATTTCCAAGGAAAGGAGCTTGAATTCGTGTGTTCGAGTCCTGACCTTGTTCATTAAGAGTCAATGAAAAAACAATGTTTTGCTGAGAATATTTATAAATATGCCCATGGCAGCTACCATCTAAACATACTATTCTGATGAGAAAAATACTGGTTCTTCCTCTAAGCCAACACGCCTTCATATTCTATCTCACGTTCCTTAAGAAGCCTCTTTAAACAATTAATTTTATCCTCTTCACTGAAGATGCGAGAATCTAAATAAGAAGATAAAGTTGAAGGAGAAACTTCGTCCATTCATCATCAGATAACATATCTATCAATTCTTTAAAACCTTGAAGAAAATGAGGGTCTGCCACAAACTCTGTTGTCTTGATTGATGAAGCAACTGGACTGGAAGTTGAACTCGCCATTTTGAAACCAACGGAGTCACCAGAAAATCTTTAAGTTGTCGATTCTTCCGATAGTGGAGTCGTCCCGGTGATTGATTTGCAGTCAATGTCCAATGACTAATTTTTGTTCACCATCAAAAATCAGATCTAATCGTTGAAATACACCCTTGGAAAAATGCTTTGTGTTTTCGTTCCCCGGCAGCGGCGCAAAAAGATGTTAGCACTTGAGATGGTTCTAGGATGTAATAGAACCTATGCCAAGCACATCTTAAACCAAATCTTAGACTAGAAATCGACCCTTACAGTCAGAGGGGGGCCTCTCGAAAATCAAGATGAAACTCTGCTATTTACTGTCACTAAACAACAGCTTGAACCTTTAAGTACATGGTCCAGAATCATAAATGATTAAAAGGCTAAGTGGACAGGGTTGAGAAAAGCACAGGTAGAAGACTAGATTAAATAACAAGCTGTAAATCTTAGAGAGGGAGACTTAGTCCATGGGGCATGGAGTCTTGGAGAACAGAGCTCAAGGTTGATGATGAAGATGGAGAACATAAGAAAGACATTTAAATCTCACTCCTACAAGAGAGCAGTGCAAACTGAGATTAATAAAACTGAGATGAGGAAGGTGAAATGAACATTGAAATCTGGGCAAATGTAAGAATGAATCCAAGAAAAACTAAGCACCGTTAAGAAAAAAATCCATATATGAAACATTCATATGGTATAATCTGCAGAACCATAAATGTAAAGCATAAGATACATCAGTAGCACTTAAATCTTCTCCCAACATTCACTGTATAATACAGATGCTCTATATTAACAGTAAATCCTAAAGCCAATTGTGACACAGAGTTGGCTTTTATACTTTAGCATATATATGAAAAACACTGCAGACCATAGAAGAAATAAGACGGATAATTAACACATAGAATGGAAAAATGTTTGCTTCAAGTCATGAATCCAAGTAATAATCCATGGAATCTGAGAAATTACAGACTTAATGGCCCAATGGGAATATAAATGAATACATCCCTGTTAGAATTTTCTTCCAACCCTTTCTTCCTTCCAAAAGAAAGAACTCCAATTGAAGTCTTCAAATGTTGCTTTTGTAATTTTCATCTCTTGAGTTGTTGTCCAAAAATGTGGATCTTGAACACTAATATGTTGCTTAGAATTCCTGGAACTGTTTTGATTGACTGCTGATCCTTTGCCTTTTAATCTGGAGCTTATTTCTAAAATTAATTCTTTCATATCCTCTGCCTCTCGATGAAAATTTTGAAGTTGACTGAGAATAAGATGGTGGAATTACTCGATACCTTGAATTTTTAGTGTCCCTGATTTGGAGATATTTGAAATAATCTCTATCTTTTTATTGCTTGATGCTCTGCCATCTATTCTTATTGATTTTCTTTTCTGGCGTGGCAAAGTTTTCATCACCATCAACTATTGTTAATGACTTTGTCAAAGATATAGTAGTCTCTTTCATTAAACTCTTCTCCTACGTCATCTGAATAAGTATATCTAGTACAGTTTTCAGATGGATCCCAAAGTGCACATATAGCACACAGTAAGAAAATGAAAGAACATGCCAAAATGCATTTATAATCCAAGCACTCTGCCAACGCTCACTGAATGGATTAGTTGCCTTGAAATACAACTCCTATCCAATCCAGTCCACATAAACAATTACAGATACTACCAAAGCATTAGTGAACTTCCTGTGGATGTCTAGCTTAGCAAGCAACCTCCTTGCATGAAGCTTCTCCAATGTTTTAGATAAAGAAGTAAAAATCCAAATGATAATAAAAGCATCCAGAATTGCAACTGGTAGAACAAGAAACAAACTGGCTTTTCCTGATAGATCATTGATGGATCCCACATTTTCTACAAGATCAAGCAACTCAAATGCCAGGAAGAATGTTGCTACACATGGAAATGCCAAGGCCCTAGATAATACTGCTCATAATTTATTATCGCTACACATGGAAATGCGAAGGCCCTAGATAATGCTGCTCATAAATAATTATCATTGACCTTGCACAAAGTTCTTTAACAGATGAAGCACAAAAATCTACCATGCTGCCATTCATAAGCATTAAAGACCATATCGAGAAATATTAGAAAAAACACGACCAATAACAAAAGATAGAAACCATAAGAGAGCCACAATCAATTCATTTAAGTGAGGATGATAATACTTGCACATGATGAGCTTTTGGTGGGTAGAAGCGATAATGAAAAACTGTTAATGGTATTTCTCCTCAAATTGCCCTGCTATCTCATACCAATTGACCTACATATCATCTTTTCATAAACATATAGATGATCACCAGATTCATAGAGCACAATTGTAATCCACAGGCTTGCTTGATCCTGTTCGACACTGTAGTGGAATTTTGGCATTAGAGCAGTTTTGCTGTGTTTTTGGGCCTTTGATCTATGTCCATATCTATAACTGAGATAATTTAATAAAAAAGAAACTCCATCCCTTTTAACCAGTAAAAAGCACTTCCTACAAGCAAGATGATAGAACAAGGATGTGCGTTTGACTATCGAAGCACCAATATTAATGTCCCCAAGAAGAGAGAAGCATGACAAATGCCCTTTCCTGATTTTCGCTTGCATTCTTTGACAACACCTGCAATAACTTCAAATGGTCAATCTTTTCACAAGAACAACAATATTGATTGGATTTCACAACAGGAGCTTTTTTTACTGATTGAATGTGTGGATTTTATTTAAAAAAAAAAAAACTAGAAACATCTTAGAGGGAGGTTAAGGAACCATACTTATTTAAAACCAAGTACAAGGTTCAAGCCGGGTGTGATTTGAACTTATGACCTCCAATTTACAACATATGACTTCATATCAAGTGAACCTTCAATGAGCCACACCCGTGGCTACGAGGACAATTACTTATTGATGTGACAAATTCTATGATTTTTTATATTCTTATGATTTGTCTATTATCAATTTCTACAATTAATATAAAACATACTATGCTCCTTACAATTATCTTCCAACACCTATGTCAATTAGTTGTGTCATTTTTCCTAATCTGCAAATTACATTGTCATCTCCTCTCACAATATTCTTGCACTAAGGGTGCTGGTTTTACACTTATGATTAGTCATTCACATCTCTTTCATGTAAAGATGGGCTACGGGGCGAGCACCAACAATAGATCTGAGTTGATGGCTCTCTGGTCTCTATTGACTTGTGTAGCCATCATTGGTCTCCCTGCACTTTCAGTTTTTGGTGACTCTTTGGTCATCATAAATTAAGTAAACTCTATGACAAGTCTGATTGTTTTGGACCTTGAACATTGGTGTACCCGCATTATTGAAGCCAAGGCCTCCTTCCTCTCTACAAACTTTCAGCATGTCTATAGGGAGCACAATAGGAGTGTTGATGGTTTATCTAATGAAGCACTTGTACTTGAGCCGGGCCTACTCTCCTTCACTGAACTTTTGGAAGGAGAGAAAATTGGGGGCAACACTTTACAATTCTTTTAAAGTTGTTGTCAGCCCCTTGTCGTTTATTAGTTGACTTACTCTTCTTTTTTGTTATGAGCCGAGTTTTAAGCTCATTGACCCTCTCTCATGGCTCCTTTGGTGTTTAGTTTCATGGCTTTTTTTCAGCCATAGATCAATTGGGGGATTGTCCTTTTTGATACCCATGGGTGCTTCCTTGGATATTCTTTCAGTGCTCCTTGTGTACTCCTCTTGGACGGTGTAGATTGTTCACTATGAGAGATGACTGGCTCTCTTTGACTGCTCGGGGTTTCTTGTATCACCTTTAGGTGCTCTAACTGTTTTGAACAGTTAGAGAGATTGTCACACATGGATACGATATATTCTGGCTCTGTATATGTTACCTTTGATTCCATGGAATATCAAGAAAATGTTTTTTTTTTTCTTTTTGAAAAAAATCTCCTCTCTACATTCTCATCATATTTGGAGATTTCAATACAAATATTATTGATCAATTCCACAATTTGCTTCACAAACATAAACCATAATAAAAATAAACACTATTCAACATAACATGATTTCAGTAGCATACAACTTTTATTGGATACATAAATATCTCTACTTAATTCCATACAACTTTTATTGGATACATAAATATCTCTACTTAATTCCCTTTGAACATAGGCAAGGACTTAACTACTATGCAACTCTATTTTTATTTTAAAACATATTTCTTAAATGTATACATACTTATTTTCAAAATCTCTTCAAATATTTCAAAATGTAATAAAAAAAGCATAAAAAAATCAGGCTATAACCACAAAATTGTTGTGATCAGGAACGAAACCTCTTAAATTATATTGAAGTAACAAAAAAACAATTATCCATAACCACAAAATAGGTTGTGATTATGGATAAAAACCTCTATATTAGGCAAGCATTAAAATATAATAAAATGAAATTATATTGAAGTAAGCAAAAAAACAATTATCCATAACCACATAATAGGTTGTGATCATGGATAAAAACCTCTTGAAATATATTAATTTTTTATCCATAACCACATAATAGGTTGTGATCATGGATAAAAACCTCTTGAAATATATTAAAATATACTAGGGAAGCATTAAAATATAATCAAATATATTAGGCAAGTGTTAAAAAAATTGTGATCATGGATAAAATCCTCTTGAAATATATTAAAATGTACTAAGCAAGCATTAAAATATAATAAAATATATTAGGCAAGTGTTAAAAAAATTGTCCATTGTCAGTTTATTTTATGATCATGGAAAAATATTTTTAAATATATTAAAACAAGCACAACAAATTTCTCCATAACCAAAAAGTTTGATCATGGACACAATTACAAATGTAGAAATTTGTTATGATAAATTAACATAACTAAGTTGGCACCACATTTATCTTGACTTTAAAGCTCCAAAACTCTCAAAGCCTTTATAGTTTCCAATTCATTGAAAACTATAGAGCATAATGGTAAAGGAAAATAAAGAAGATTTAAAAGAGTGGGTCACAATTAGCAAAGGAAGTTAGCTTTGATGTTCTTTCAATTTGCAATAGATTTTGTTAATCTTTTGCATGACATTTAATTTCTCACCAACTTGCTCGATGACAGTGTGCTTGTTGTCTAGCCTCGTGGTCCACATTATGTAGGCAATAAGACTCTATTGGCATTCGGGCCAGCATTGGAAATGGAAAGGATGTCAAGCCCCATGTGCTTCTTTGCAAAAATTTTGTTGGTGAATCTTTCATCATAAATTGACTTCCAGCAACTGCCATTGCTATGTTCGAACTCATCATCCTAGAACATGAACCTCGGAATCACACAATAGAAAATATCAGTCCCTTGTAGTGTAGGGGCTTACCTCAGAAGTCTATACCCCTCTTGTCAATGCATAATGCACAAAATTTCTTAGCCATCTTTGGCACCACTATGGCGTAGAGATCCATCGTGATTTGGTTAGTTGAGGTACTTGTTGGATCAATAATACCTCCTTAGTACATATTTTTTACCTTAGGCTAACTTTATTTGCCTTCATGCAATGATATCCTATGGTTTAAGGCTTAGGAGAGTTGATTCAATAATATAATTGGTTATTTTGGCCTGTTCACACCTATAACAATGCCCTAGTTGGTCAACCCAGCACATGTGCACCTCATTTAATGTCTTTGGGAGCTACCTCCTTGATTTGTGGGGCCTGGTTTGACTAAGTGCACTAGTGGTGTATTTGGTATGTTTTAGCTCTCCCAGGAGCATTTATTGCCACCTGGAGCACCCCACTCACCTCCATTTTCTCACCCACACTTTCCTAGGACCCATTAATGACCCAACACACTTCACATGAGGTTTCGTGATTGTTTGGGCTTAGTTGGAGCTCCTTTGGTCCACCTAGGGGGGATTGGGGTCAATTCTCATCATGACACTTGTAATTTCCTAATTGGCTTCCAGAGCCACTCAAATTTTGTCCAATGTATTATAAATGTGTAACATAACATCTATAGGATGTATGATAATAATATGGTCAGAAATTAGCACCATGCACATGTGCTATTCCATGTAGTTTCTGTCTCTTTGTTGATTCTCTTGCACATTTTGTCAAACACTTCATGTGTGAACATTGTTCTAGCTCCTAGATATTATTAAGAAGTAAATTCTTACATGGTATCAGAGCTAGTTGGAGCTGCAAACAAATCTTGTGAGGTTTGAGTTGCTGTTTAGGGCATATTTCCAGAAAACTTGAGTGTTTGCTTACAGGTTTAACAACATTTTTTGTCACAGGTTGCGCAAGAAGGATGGAGCAAACTCGAGCTCTACTTACTCCATTCAATTATTTTGAGTGGAAGGCCGAGATGATCATTCAGTTGAGGTCCAAGGGCCTCTACTAGGTCACCATGGGAACTGAGAACAGGCCAAATTCTGCTATGGAGAAAGATAAGTATTTTAATAGGATTGATGAGGCCTTTGGTATGCTCTGCCTAGGCACTTCAAGAGAAATTCTCTTTCAAATAGAAATTCTTGGCACACCAAATGAAGTTTGGGTCAAGTTTGAGTCACTATTTGGGAAGACAGATGAAATGAGAGGCCATCATCTTGAGAATGAGCTAATCTCACTGAGCCCAGCTCACTACGAGACCATTGAAGATTTCTTCACCAAGTTTAAAGCGTTGGTACTTTAGCTAAAACAATGTGGCATAGAGAATAAAGATGATCATCTTATCTTGTCCATCCTTTCTAAGTTGGTTCCAAAGTATTTTGTAAATGTTTCGACATTTCACTCTAGCAAACTGACAACTAGAAATTGGAAGATGCCCGTGCTATCATATTTGATGGAGTCTTTGACCCAGGAGCAGGACAAGTTCATAAAAATGGGTACCATCATCAAATACAAGGATCAAGCTCTTACTTCTGGTGTATCAAATCAATCCCAGAGTAAGAAGAAAGATTTGAAGCAAAGGGAGAAAGAGAAGAAGGAATCAAGTTCAAAAAGCTCTAGTTCTACTGATGGGAGCTTGAAATACAGGAGGAGAAACAAGAGAGAAAGACCCACATGCTATTATTGCATAGGTTCACATCTTGAGAGAGCTTGCTTTAGAAAGAAAATGGACATCATGACCAAGCTTCTTGAGGAGAACCACATTGCTCTTCCAAAATTTGCAAAAAGATGGGAGCGCAAGCAAGGAAATGGTAAGGCTAATCATGCATTGGGTGCATGGGTAAAACCCAATTCTTTTTTCTCTATTTCTGATATATCAGAACCTGAGACCTCCATTCCTTCCTTAAAAATATTCCCTGTCAGTTCATCAAAGCTTCCTCCCAAAACTAGTCATTTTTCACTAGCTTTTGATGTGCTTTCTGAAAGCTCTTCCCAAATCCATTCAAATCTTTCCATTTCTGATTCTGAAGATGATATACAGGCTGATATACAACCTATGACAGTCATTGACTCATTTCCCCAACCATCTCATGAGCAAAAGACCCATCAACCCTCAAGTTCACTAGTTGGAAATTCAGAAAATTGCCTAGTTTCCAATGTTATGTCTCTTGTATATGTTGTTGTTGTGTCTTGTATGTATTTCATTGGTTGGAAATCCATATCATTGGCCTTCATGGGACTTCTATTCCATATGTATGGACTTGCTTTCACCACCCATGGTTCAAATCTCAAGTCTCCAGACCCTCCAGGTTCGCTCAATTGCAATTGTGATCTAGTTGCTCACTCTTCTCTTCCTATGGACCCATTCATTCATGGAGACACCATACCTATGATATTTTTTGTTGTGTATGACATATATTTTGATATTTCAGAGCCTCATTAGCTTTTTTATAGAGTTGTGAAGGTGCTTCATCAAATTGGGAGAAAGATTCATGGTTTTATTCATGATATGGAAACTACTCATAATGCAGATTTTGTTGAATCTTTTGATGTTATTTGGGAAAGAGTTTGCAGAGATATCTTTTCCATGGCTGATTATTCTATTAGATCAGAGTATGCTTGCAGCAAAATTCATTCTTATGATGACCCTCCATCATCAAATGATGACCATTAAAGGGCCTCTCCACATGATCTTTATTTACAACACTTTGATGCATTGATGCATGATCTTGGCATCCACATCATCTTCACCAAGTCCATCACCAAGAAGTTGTTCTTTCAGCTCATTCAAGTGAAGAAGAGGACCTGCTGAAGACATTTTTGATCTCTGCCATATCCAATTTTTTTAGGGGAGGTGTTGTCCCATGAGGTTTTCCTCCTTACCTCAGTTACATGGATCAATACAAATTTTCTTGTAAAAGGTGACTTTTGCCTTAGTTGCCAAGGCCTTAATAAATATCTTTGACTTTATTGTACAAGTATGGATTAAGGGGGGGTGTTTGGAGCAGTAATACATCCTTAGTACATAGTTTTTACCTTAGGCTAACTTTATTTGCATTCATGCAATGATATCCTATGGTTTAAGACTTAAGAGAGTTGATTCAACAATATAACTGGTTATTTTGGCCTGTTCACACCTACAACAACGCCCCAATTGGTCAACCCAGCACATGTGTGCCTCATTTAATGTCTTTGGGCGCTACCTCCTTGATTTGTGGGGCCATGGTTTGACTAGGTGCACTAGTGGTGTATTTGGTCTGTTTTAGCTCTCCTAGGAGCATTTATTGCCACCTAGAGCACCCCACTCACCTCTATTCTCTCACCCACGCTTGCCTAGGACCCATTAATGACCCATCACACTTCACATGAGGTTTCGTGACTGTTTGGGCTTAGTTGGAGCTCCTTTGGTCCACCTAGGGGGGATTGGGGCTAATTCTTATCATGACACTTGTACTTTCCCAATTGGCTGCCATAGCCACTCGAATTTTGTCCAATGTATTATAAATGTGTAACATAGCATCTATACGATGTATGATAATAATATGATCAGAAATTAGCACCATTCACATGTGTTATTCCATGTATTTTTTTTCTCTTTGTTGATTCTCTTGCACATTTTGTCAAACACTTCATGTGTGAACATCGTTCTAGCTCCTAGAACCGATTAAGAAGTGAATTCTTACAGTACCACCAACATTGTGTTTTTCATGTTCGAATCTAACACAACACAAAACAAATACTATTGAGCTTTACATAGGTCTTTTCTAAAATCCCTTTCAAAGAAAAAATGATATTTTCTTCACAAACAAAAGATTATTCTCCTTCAAAGACAAAAGCTTAGCTTCCTTGAAAAGGTTAAAATGTTTTATTTTCAAAGACAAATATTTTATGTTCATTTTTCAAATACCACTTACTGATAAGGTCATGCAAAAAGCTACAACAAAAGCCTAACTGTGTCGATCAACTTCACCAACTTGCATATAAACAATGAGACAATTTTTCTTTAAACAATATTAAAACCATCAATAAAAACAAGCTTTGCATATAAAAAAATAGGTTTAGATAGTGCTAAATCCTCTAAGAATAACAAAGTTCACATAGAAAAAAATTCTTTAAGAACTACCAAAATCACTAATAAAAAAAACTTCCCATATGAAAACTACTTACCTTACTTTCACTACTACAAAACATCTTTCTTACTTTATTGCATTCCCAACCTTCCTACAATGAGTCATTTATGTAGTAACACGGTGAGACAAATCTTTATGTAGTAGGATATGGATGCTATAACATGGTGAGACAAATCTTTATGTAGTAGGATATGGACACTATAACATGGTGAGACAAATCTTTATGTAGTAGGATATGGACGCTACGCTATAGCATGGTGAGACAAATCTTTCGTATGTAGTAGGATATGGACGCTTTAACATGGTGAGACAATTTTTTTGATAAGAAGATAATATTTGGGTAGCTCGGAATAGGGTGTCTGTGGGGTTTAAAAGATTTACATGTCTTAAAATGAGTAATTTATGTAGTAGGATATGGATGCTATAACATGGTGAGACAAATCTTTTGATAAGAAATATTATCAAATAATATTTAGGTAGCGCAGAATAGGGTGTCTTTAGGGTTTAAAAGATTTACATGTTTTAGTAGATTCACAAGTAACCATTAATTGGGCTCTAGGGTGGTCCAAGTGATGTCTCTGGAACTTAATCATTCGCTGGTTGATACTAAAAGGTTGATGAAAGAGTTCAACAATTTAACTTTCCATCATGTTTACCGTGAACTCAATGCTGAAGTCGATGTTCTTTCCAAACTTGTTATAGGTCATATGGATGGAAAAATCCATTATTCCATCTTCTCTGATGGTTCGTGCAAACACACAAACTTTTTGGTTATCTTCATAATTAAGCCTTATGTCACTCCTTCTCGTAGAAGGCTTGAGCTATGCATATTTTGTTGATGTCTTTCTATGTGTAGCGACTCCTTAAAAACAAGTTTATAAAAACTGATATAGCAGATTTTTTGAAGCCATATAATTGTATCCAATACATTTAGTAATTATGAAGAATTATTTTAAAACATTGTACTTTTTGTATTTTTTATACAACTTTTTTTATAATACAAAAATTGTTTTTCATTTCTCGGTTAAAAAAAAAAATCTTGCCATTTCCACACAAATGATCTATGCACAAGTCCATATGTTAAAAAAAATACATAGTCTCATGAATATAAACACTATCATGTTCTCTTATGCCTCGTTAGATAAAATGACAAGACATAATGTTCATTAGTAATATTCACTTGGACGCTAAGACAATACACTCCTGCGATCTTCATTAAATATCCCAAAACACGACAATTGAACAATATTTTGAATTTATATTTTTTTTAATTTTATTTATTTCCATGATAATGGATTTACAAAACATGGATTTATGTCTTATCCATAAAATACTTCACCATTAAATAATCTAAATTTAAAAATATATTAATGCATTATTTTTTGTAACATATTATTTTTAATAAAAATAAATTAATGCAAAATTATTATATTCACTATGTGGCTTTACATATATATTTTTGTTAGCATAGATGAAATATTGAGGAAAATTTTGATATGTTGTAAAACTAGATAAATCTATATGTAGGTAGATAATATAATTTTATGTGTTGAAAGTAAGTCTAATGTAGTAGATGAAAATGAATAGAAACCTATGTAATCGATGATAAGTAAAATTAATTTTTCGGCACGAACAATTACGTCTTCCCCCACCCAAGAGGCAAAGGCATAACAAAGAGGTATAATATCAATGCAAATCATCAATGAGAATGACAATGGGAAACTCTATGTGGGACTTTCTTCAAAGAGAAACCTCTAGGTTTCTCTAAGGGAGGCTCCTTATGAATGCAATTTTAAAGGCACCAAAAACTCCTAAACATACCTATGCATGAGCAAAGGAAAAGGAAAAAGTAACCGAATTGCAATCCTAAGCTAAACGAGGCAATGCACCAAGATTATATATCCCTCTATATACCAACAGTGTAAGAGTAAACACGTGAAATATCTCTTACAAAAACTAAGGTGAACACATTATTTGATTGCAGAAAATGTAAACAAAAGATCAACACCAATAACATGATAGAAAAAAATAACAACTCTATGTATTAAGCTTCTAGTTACAATTTACAAACATGAGAAGGTTAGAACATAGTAAGAAGTATATAACACAAATTGAATCTAGCAATATACAAAAAAATTGAAATGAAATAAAAGAGGAGGCTCGGTACTAAGCATACCTAATAATCCAATACAACAACGACATATACTCAACACAAGCTACCATAAATCATCCAAGAAATGGTGTAAAAGAATTCCCATGGATATCCAAGCAATGGAGTACAAGTATTCCTACATATATGTGTTCATTCCAATTTATCATGGTTCTAGATGTTATGGTTATGCCAACCTCAACTCTTTTGTAGTACACAATCTTGTGTAGCAGATAATCCCCAATTGTGGCTTCCTCCTGGATCATTATATATATATTTTTATGGATTCTCTTAACCCAAATATCCTTTCTTTCTTCCAAAAGTATTATTTTATTCATCACAATAGTCGATAACAAGCAACAGATCATAGACCATAGAATAGTCAATAAACCAACTTGTCTACAGTTTGTGATCTATTGCTTGTGAATGTGACATCTCTTCTCCCTCAAGGAAACTCACTATACACAATGAAACCAACTTGACTATGGTTTGTGATCTTTTGCTTGTGGATGTGACATATCTTCTCCCTCAAGGAAACTCATCGTCCCATCCACACTGAGGCAATATTCTCTTGCAAATTTAGATGATTCTCATCTTTCTTATTCAATGCATTTATTGGACCATTGCATTAGGTACTCATTTCTATCCTTATTTTGTGTCCTCTTATATTTTATCAGAAACAAAATTATCATTTTTGTGAGGAAAAATTGTCCAAAACATTTATGAGAATTCTTCCTCAGTGTTTGTTCCTTTTTGCAACATTATCAATTAAAATACCACTTTATAAATAAAACAGTATAGAAAGAAAGCTAGGACACATGTTTTCTTGCATTGAAATTTTTTTTGCAACAAAAAAAATGTGTTTCAAAGGTGCACAGCACAATGGTATAGCATATGGTTGTCTTTGATATGAAAAATTATTCAAGTGCTAAATGATTTAAAGTCATAAATAAATTCAAAAGAATAAAAAGTTGAGGAGCTATGTTACTAAAAACAACACAAAATGAGAAACAAATCTAGAATGTTCATGGCAATTAAAAATGTAACCCACCCCACTCCCGCCCAAATGTTGAGTAATGTACTAATATAGTGTCAGTGAATGAATGGGAATGATAACATTGCTAGAGGGGAAAGAACGTGTTCCCTTTTGCAAATCTGATTGCTACATGAATCAAGTGTTGACAAATTCATATCGAGTGTGCTTGAATAGATTTATCAAGGAATTCATGTCTCTAAATCTAGCTACAAGGTTTTATAAGATACTCATAACAAAGAAATGTGATTAAAGTCAAATGTTTGTTTAAAATTCATTTAAAAGTTTGGTGGTTCGTTAAAGGGGTATGATTCCCTAGTGAAGTTGATGGAGTATTATATTGTATCAAGGTTACATTTTTATTGTTTCTTCCCCCACCCAAAATGCATAACAAAGAGGGATAAAATTAGTGCAAATCCCTAACAAATTTAATAGAATCATTAGGGCCTCATACTTGTCTCTTTGATAGATAGATGATTGAGTCTAACTCATTGAGTGAATCCGACTTTCCTTTGACTTGGGAGTCTAAGTCATGCACATGAGTATGACTCAGAATTGAGCCAAACTTGGAATCATCTTGGTTTTCACATAGATTGCAATTTGGAATTAGACTCTATGAGTTGGATTAGACTTGGAAGAATCTGGTCACATTGGTCACAATTAGAAAGATTTCACAAAATTAACTATCTCAGCGGAACTAAATTAGGCTATGATTGTTAACCAGAAAATATCTAAAGAGTTCAACTATAATAAGATCGAGCATGTTTGTGGGTGTAGAAAGGAGCAAGTCGACGAAGTCGACTGGAACGAAGACCGACTTAGTCGATCAGCCGACTAAGTCGATGGACCGACTAGTCAATCAGCCAACTAAGTCGGCCGGTCGACTAACTGGAAAGATTAGTCGGCTAACTAAACAGTCATGTCGGTTCACCGAACCGACGAGTAGTTATTTTGTAACTGTTTTGTAAACCTGTATATATTAGGCTGTTGAGCCAAGCAAGAACTCAGTTCAGTTCTCTGCCTTGTATGAACTCATAATAATAATCTGTTCTTGTCTCTTGTATCTGATTTATAGTTATGTTTTAGTATGTATTATTGGTAACCTTATGTGATCTGTGAGATTACAACATTGGTTCCATTGCCGGTAGTACATGTCTAGAATATATGCTCACATATGATACCAGAGCAGGAGATCAAGGACTGGTGGGACCGTAAAATTGCGAACTACTTGCAAAATTACGCACGACGAAACAGATTAACAGTCGCTGAAGCTAAGGCAAGATTTTTCACCGAGACGCATGAGAAGTTTGTCGAATCAGTGCCACAACTGTTGAAGCAGCTTCTGGATGAGAAGACCGGACGCAACTAAAGAACAGCAGTTGCTAGATAAACTATTCCGAGGGGGACGAACAAATCTGTCGGAGTGGTTTGAGAAAATCGCCGACGACTTCTGCGAGGAGCAAGAGATCAAGGAAAGGACATCAGTGGAAACTGTAAAAGCGAAATTCTACACAGATTTCACCGAACAATTCTTGTGCACCTTGCCGACTTTGCTGTTCAAATTCTTGATAGAGAACGGAGCAGGCCACATCGTCGAACCTAGACCACCACTGTGCGAACAGCCACCAAATACCAACTGGGCGGAAAAGCAAAGAAAGTGGGAGAAGTTTATTGCAGAAAGGGAGTGGGAATACTTCCTGAGCAAGTGAGTCGAACTATCCGAGATTTCTAAAAGCTTCGGGTAGGCTATGGGGGGTTAGTTGGTCTTGTGTCGAAGGTAGAGTATAGTGGATCCTAGTCGACCGAAAGAAGATAGCTGTCACCAGTAATGAAAAGTCGACCGTAGAAGACTTCAAGAAAACAGTACTGTACGAAGGTATGTCGGACATTAAGAAACGAGAAAGGGATGAGAGACAACAGAGAAGGGAAGAACGACGCGAAAGAGCCGACGGGCTGCGCAGAGAACAAAACCCTAGGGAGACCGACGGTGAAGAGAATCCGTCAGTGTCGGGTCATGACCGACAAGAAGAGGGCATAGAACAAGTCGTGTCCCCTACGGAGGAGGAAGTGTGGATAGAGCAGCCAGAAGCTCTCCAATTAAGAGCTCCCGACGACGGAATAACCCTTTTCCCGGCAAATCTGCGTACCAGAATACAGACTATTATTGAAGACGACCTCTGACTACGAGCTGGCGACATCACTATCTGGAGCCGACTAGGTGACGAACCATACCCGGGACGACATCTTGTCATGCGTCGACCGGTCGAAGGGAATTGGGTGACCTTTCAAACGGCACCATCCTTTTGGAGTATCCACTTACTCTTACCGACACAAGAAGGAGCACCTCCCCCGCCACATACAACTTTGGAAGAAAACAGCGAATCAGACCTGCGCACACAACAATCCAGTGGATCATCGACAATAGAAATCCACAAAAACCCACTGTACATCGAAGTCGAATCGACCACTGACGGAGGCACCAGTTTCATCGACCAAAATACCGCAGGCCCGACCACAGCAACAACCCCACCACTTTCACCACCACCCACACCTCCGACCCCACCGTCTTCAGAAAGCAGTGAAAGTGACTCAGACATGGGTCACGGAACAGCTCATATTCCTCTCTACGAGGGGGATGAAGACCCCAGACGACATTGGTTCGTATGCGAGTCCATCTGGGATGCAAATCAGGTGACGGATGAAGACCAACAGATGGCTCAGTTCGCTGGAGCCTTACGGAAAAGGGCCTTGACCTGGTACATGACCTTTTCAGAAAGGCAACCTAGAGCCACGAAAGCTGAGATAAAAGCACAGCTCTTATCCTTTTTCAAAACCCCAGACGCCAAGCACCTGGCCGCCAAAAAGCTCAAGACAACGCAGCAAAATCCAGGGGAGACATTCCGTGACTACGACAAATGCTGGAAGGACCTATTGAGCCAGTTAGATTATGTTATTGATGAGCAATTACTAATTCAATGGTTCCTTGCAGGCTTATCACAAAAAGTTCACCGACACATCAGTCTGGAAACATTCAAGACATATGAAGATGCCCTGACTAAAGCTCTGCAGGTGGAAATGGACGAAGATATACCTGCCTATCCGACGGACCACAGGATAGAAGAACAGTTGGAAAGTGTGCAGAAGTACTTGAAAGAACTATCCCTCAAAACTCAAGAAATCTGGTGTACTAAATGTTCCACGGCCGGACACACGAAAGATAATTGTCGACACGAATACAGTCGACAAGACGTCCGTTTTGTGCAAACCAAAGTATTTTGCGACATTTTCCAGGAGCACAGCGAGCATTCTATGAAAGATTGTCCATTTAACATGAAGAATGCCAAAGCTTCCTGGTGCGCCATCTATGAGACAAAAAGTCACAATATGGCCAACTGTCAATTAAACCTGAAAAACTGACAGAACTATCAGGCGGTCTACCAGACGAATGCAGTCGCGCAAAGCAATGAGCAAAACAATACTAATGACCAGAACGTGCAACGATACGAAGGCCGACGATATGAACGCCGGTACGACAATCGACGACAAGGGTTTGGAGGAAGAGGTCAATTCGTCGGGAATTGCGACATACGAACTCGTCGACCATCCCAGTGCTTCATCTGCTATAAAGAAGGGCACCGATGCGCAGACTATCCGTACAAGGACAGAACTGACCTTAAATTCTGTACGCATTGTGGGGTAGGCGATCAATCTCTGGAGGATTGTCCTACCATGCTAGAAAAAATCAATAATAAGAAAAATGTTAATGTCTTGTCTTGTGTACAAAAGCATGATGTAGTCACTACTAAAAATATGCATATTGTCACTCGCCAAGGCACAAAAACAGGGCCTGATAACCCTCAAATTAGTAAAATTAAAAACACAAATGGTTATCTAGATCCTCTGAAGGAAAAACAAACCTATCAAGAAGCCACACACATATTTCAAGACATTGCATAGCAAGAAGACATTCTTACTAGTCGACTAAGCCCGACCCAGCAATTAACTTATCTCATCCAAACAGACACATCCGTAGCACAATTCATTGATTTATTACACGAAATAAAAAGCACTAACTTGGGAAAACAAACTAAGAACATTTGCAGCCTAAATCAAAAGGAAAAAAATGATGTCGACCCACTTGTCGACCTGGAAATCGAAGGTTATCACGTCCGACAAGTGGTGCTCGATTTCGGGTCTCAGGTAAATATCATGACCAGGGATACATGGGAAAAGATGGGCCGACCTTGACTCTATGAGTTAGGCATTTACCTAAAACTTGTCGATCAAGGCCTCATTGAACCCATTGGGGTTTGGAAAGATGTCGACACGACCATCAAAGGAATATCAACTAAGGTTGATTTCGAAATTATTGACCCAAAGGAAGGATCTAGCTCCTTCCCAGCCCTTGTCGGTCGACCTTGGGGTCGAAAAATGAAAGCATCTATATCCTTAGATAAAGAACGCATCAAACTAAAAGGAAATGGCCAAAAAGTCATTGTCCCCATTAATCCATCACAAGGACAACCATGGGTCGAACCGATAGATGAGGAAGTTGATGTTAGACAGCTTTACCAGATCCATAACAATACGGACTACACTGAGCCAAACATCTATGGGGAGCTTCACTTAGGTAACCAAGACTCCATTGGTTATAATTCAGATGCTGAATTATATGATTGGGAAATGGAAAATTATGAAACACAAGCAAGAGGGTGCTGGACTATACAGAAAGTACAGAAAAAACCCACCCGGCAGTGCTTCATTGTATCAATTATACCTAAAATATTTGAAAGGAAAGTCATGGAATGACCTACCTTACAGACGACCAGTTTACATACTACTCAACTGCCCAGATATAAGGAGAGAGAATCCCCAATCATGCATGTCGAACAAGTATCTAAAAATGTTGGAGAACATGGTCGACTTCAAAGCTTAGTGGAAACGTTTACAGGTCAAGCAGCTCGATGGTGGGACACCCATCAATCAAAACTACAGACCTGGACAACTGCTTCAACTTTCTTTGTCGAACAATTTGGTGGGAAAAATTTAACCCAGGAGGCTCAAATCCCTATCTTTGTCCAAGGCCAAAACCCAGAAGACCACATTAGGATTTGTGAAAGAGAGTGGAGAAGGCTTGGATACAAAGATGAGCGAGCCTAGCCACATTTGTTCCCTGCAACCCTAGCCGACTTACCCCATAAATGGTATAAGATGGAGGAAGCTAGAGGAGAAACCTTCTTTTGGCCGGAATTGAGAAACAACTTTATTAAGGAATTTTAGTTCATACCCCAGAATGAAACACTGGCTAAGACAGCCCAACAAATCAAACACTTTCTCTAGCCGACCATAACTCAACCCTCCCAGACCCACCGACAGGTCAAAGACTGTAACAATATACAAACTGCACCCAGGCCACAGTCGACCCGATTACAATTAGAAAATGAACACACCACAGGCAAGAGCTTTAGATGGAAACCTGACCACATTGAAACAACCAAACCAATCTACTCAATCTTGAAAGTCGAGACCACCGACAAACCAGACCTTGACAAAATGACTGCAGCCGACTTTCCAGCTACATTCTCACAGTTCCAAGAAGGAAGTCGGCCAATCAATGAAGCTAAAGCACCAGAGTGGCTGGATGCCAAAGTGAAAACTAAGGAGTTCGACATTTCAAACGACGACCGTCCAAAAATAGCTAAGATTGGGGACTACTAGAATGAACACCAAACCACCGAAATCATAAACTTACTTCGAGAGTTCCAGGATGTCTTTGCAAGGGACTACAAAGACTTGAAAGGGTTAGTACAAGAAATGGGAGAAATGAAAATAGATACTCAACCTGATGTCCGACCTGTTAAGAAAAGACCCTATAAACTAGCTCATAATTATAAAGAGATAGTTAAAAAGGAAATAGACAACATGTTAGCCGCAGGGATCATTTACCCCATCGACCAGTCGGAGTGGGCAAGCCCCATGGTCGTTCAGCCTAAGAAACATGACCCAACCAGGTTAAGAATTTGTGTCGACTTTAGGGAGCTCAACAAAGTCACACTCACAGATCCATTCCCAACCCCCTACGCTGATGAAATATTGAATGAAGTGGCAGGCCATGAATGCTACTCCTTCACAGACAGATTTTCAGGATACAACCAAGTACCCATAGCAAAAGAAGATCAAAAGAAGACAACATTTGTCTGTGAATTTGGTTCCTTTGCTTATCGAGTTATGCCTTTTGGGCTAAAGAATGCACCTGCAGTGTTCTCCCGAATTGTTGTCAGAACTTTCCAGGAATACATTTATAAAACCATGGCATTCTACTTCGACGACTGGACTATATATTCCACCTTAAAGGATCACTGCACATGGCTCCGACTTATGCTGGAGAGATGTCGACAGATACAACTCTCCCTGAACATTAAGAAATGTACCTTTATGACTCCTATAGGCATACTCTTAGGTCATATTGTCTACAAAGACGGTATAAAGGTCGACTTTGCCAAAATTAAAGTCATCCTCGACCTAAAACCCCCAATAAACCCTAAACAGATTCAGGTGTTATTGGGCCATACAGGATACTATAGAAAATTCATCAGACACTATTCCAATATGACTTACCCTCTGGAAGAATTACTAAAAGACGACCAAGAATTTAAGTGGACAGAAGAATGTCAAATATCCTTCGACAAATTGAAAAGAAAACTGGTCGAAGCCCCCATCCTTAAATTTCCAAACTGGTCGACCAAATTTCATGTGCATATTGATGCATCAGGCGTCGCAATAGGAGCAATCCTGACTCAACCAAAAGAGGATGGGATGGACTACCCCATAGTATACAGCAGTCGAAAATTAAATAAGGCTGAAAGGAACTACTCGACCACTGAACGAGAAGCCCTAGGTATGGTCTTTGCTCTCCAGAAGTACCGACATTACCTACTGTCCAACCCTTTTATATTTTATACCGACCATCAAGCTTTAAAATACCTTGTTAATAAACCCCTTCATCATGGGAGAATTTGTCGATGGTTACTCCTGTTTCAATAATTTGAGTTTGAAGTAGTAGTCCGACCAGGAAAGCTAAATGTCGGACCCGACCACCTATCCCGTATCGACACAGGGGAGGAACCGACCGGAGTCGACGACGACTTGCCGGATGCACATCTATTTCGCATAGAAGAAGTACCCGAAGAACTAGAAGAAATAGCTCAGTTCTTAGAGACAGGTCAGGCACCCGAAGGTCTGAACACCAAGAAAAAACAAATATTAGCTATGAAGGCTGCACCCTACAGCCTCATCAATGGATTTTTGTACAAAATGGGGTTAGACGACATTCTAAGACGTTGTGTACTCGACCATGAGAGAGAACAAATCATGCATGAAGCACACTATGGACCTGCAGGAGGACATTTTCAAGTGGATACAACTGTAAGAAAAATCCAACAGTCAGGCTTATGGTGGCCAACCATCCACAAAGATTGCAAAAACTTTGTTAGTCGATGTGATAGATGTCAACGACTTGGTCGACCTCTGCCGAGTACAGAAATGCCCTTGATATCTGTAAACCCTAGTCTCACCTTCGAAATTTGGGCGATAGAATTCATAGGACCGTTTCCTATCCCAGCCAAACGATCAGGTGCAAGATATATTATCACGACAGTGGAGTATGTCACCAAATGGGTAGAAGCTAAACCCGTCGGTACATGTTCAAGTGAGGTAGCTGCTAAGTTCATCTACGAAAACATTATCACTAGATTTGGATGCCCACTCACCTTGATTAGCGACCAAGGATCACATTTTATCAACAAAACCATCAAAAATTTGACCGACCAGTTTCACATCGACCACCGACGAAGCACTGCATATCATCTTCAATCGAACGGCGCGATTGAAGCTTTTAACAAAACACTAACCAAAGGGTTAACCAAAATATGCAATACCGACAAAGACGACTGGGATGAGAAAATCCCTGTAGTTCTTTAGGCATATAGGACAGCATATAAACAGTCGACTGATCAAACACCCTTCAGACTAGTTTACGGGCAGGAAGCCGTCGTACCCCTACATTTCCGACAGCAGACTCCTATTATTGCACAGATACTACATGTCGATGTCGAACAGGCCAGAAAGGACTGACTATTTCAACTCAGCAAGCTAGAAGAGCATCGAATCATGGCTATCCAGCATCAAGAAATTCATAAAGAGCAACAGAAAGCCTGGCACGATCGTAACATCAAAAACAAAAACCTTTCGGTCGGCGACCTTGCTTTACTTTATAATAGTCGAGTCAAAGGAAAACCCAAGAAATTACACACTGAATGGATGGGACCTTACGTTGTCGAAAAAATACATCCCAATGGCTCAGTCCGACTGAAGACATTACAGGGCCTAGTATTTCAGAAGCTCGTCAATGGAGCCCGACTCAAACGTTACAGAAACTGATAAAAAAAAAAATCAATAACGACCTTAACCGTCAATCAAAACTCATAAAAAGATAGAAAAATTCCAAAAACAAAATAATACATCCAACCATGACAGCCACTCACTACTTCGACAATCGCCATCACCACCATCGACCATCTTCATCGACCAGTCAAGCCGACCATTTTCACCCACGACACCGGCCATTGACTTCGAAATTCCCATCACGCATTGATGGCCTCGAACGCCAAAACAGATCCTCCATTAAATCGCATTCCAGTATTGCAGTTGGACTGTCAAGTCCACCATTAATACGCCCATTCCGACACTCAACCCCAACCACGCCTATAAATAATGGACCGTCGAAGGTTCATTCACCACACCCATTTCCCTCAGAGCAACCGCAAGCTCAGTCGACCAAAGCACAAGAACCCTGTCAAAACCCCGACTAGTCCGACCAAATGGCACCCAAACTAACTAGAGTTGCCGCCAAGGCCAAGGAGTTGCAAGCCAAGGACACCCCCTTGCTCAACCGTCTCAAGAACATCAAAAACGCGAAGGTCCAGGAGGGCCCATTTCAGAAACTCTGGCAAGAGATCCAAGAATGGGCCTTTGTCGACAACCGAATCACCCAGGCTGCTGAGAAAATTTGGAAGAGTGGCATTTTTAACTATCCTAATGCATCACTGATGGCAAGCTTCGGTGGGACGAAGGAGGCAGTTGTTAAATTCATTATCAGTCGCTACCATAACGGCCGGTTCTACTTCGACCAGCCGATCGATATCACCGGGGAGGTTATTTCCAAGCTTACGGGTCTGTCCAACCAAGGCATCCCTGTACCTATTGGCATCAAAGACGGGTTAGTCCAAGAACTTACGGGCTCACCGTCGGGCAAGAATTCCAAAGGACTGATGATCGGACAGATTGCGACAAGGACGCCACAAATTGTGGCTAAAATCATAGCAATCACCCTTACTTTGGCAGGTCGGGGCAGCGACCTTAAACTAGATATGTTGGAAGCGGTCGACACAATCACGACCAACGGTCGGATCTACTGATGGGGAGATTATGTTGCTGACATGATCAAAACCATCTGTGAACGCTGTCAGGAGACGGGAGGTATGATCAAATTCCCCTCTCTCATTCTCTGGATTGTTATGTACCATATCTGCCCGGAAGGTAGTCCAGTCTTTCGGGAGTCGACTAGGTTCCAAATGCACCGGTTTAAGCCCTTTTCACAAAAAGGCACCCTACATGAGCTGGCACAGGGGAAAGTCTTCCTGGAAAATTGGTTCCAGCAATTGAAGGTTCGAACGACGAGGTGGAGGGTGCCCCAAAGCATCCGACGAAACCTCCCGGCTGAGTCTCATATCCAGTTGGAACTTGATCATACATCTGTATGGTACATGCGAGGTCAGGACCCCAAAGCACAGGACCTCAACTACTATCCAACGGTCGAGCAGATTTTCCGAGAGTTGACCAGACAAGTGCAGAAAAAAATACCAATTCCAGAGGCTGCCCAAAAGGTCGACTTCTCCATCATAGAGCCCCTCACTGACCAGGAAAAAGAAGAGGACTACGAGCTAAACTTGTACATCAACACATTTGTGTCGGAGGACACCCCGACCGTGCCCACTAGTCGGGTACACATCACTGTCAAACCTCCGACTGCAAAGGTAGTCGACCCCCAGCCGACAGAACAACAACAACCAACAATACAAACACAACAACAGACAACTCCTCCGGCGCCAACAATCGTCGACCCCACTCAAGTACCGACAGGTGAAGTCGAAGGCGACGACCCAGAATATGCTTTGTCCAAAAGCATCATCAAGAAGCTGGCTAAGGAAATAGCTGTCGCAAGGAAAAAACTCAAAGCCCAGAAACTCCAACAAGGTAGGGGTAAGCGCAAGCTTATTTTGGCCGACTCATCCGATGATGAAGAGGAACTATCAGCCGCGGCCGTCGACATTATTGAGGATGCCCGTGCAAATAAAGTGTCAGTAGAAGTTCAGTTTCAACGGTACCTGGATGCAGGAGCTCCGGAGGGTCGGCCAAAGAAAGCAAAAATGGGCCCGACACCTAAAAATGTGGTCAACCTTGTGTCGACCCCTCCACCCCCATCCCCGACAACCATAGTCGAGGAGCAAGCACAGGAACAGCAGGCAGACAGTCCCCACGATGACTATCAACAAGCCATCCCGGAGGCACTCAGAGCCAAGGTCGCCCAAGATGCTGAGCTTCAAGCTTTCTTCGTGACACTTCCTAGACTGTTTAAGTCGGCCCAGAAAATACAGACAAAATCCCCTCTCTATGCAAGCAGAAAGCCTTATGCAACTGTTACGACGACATTCACCCGCGACGAACAGGGTGACGTAATAGTAACATCAAAGTCTATCACCGAACCAATCGACCAGGATGACCTACCCTCTACACCTTCGGAAGCAGGTATCTCTTTCGACAAAAGTTCACAACATACTCCAGTCAACCCTTTGACCCCTGTCCATACCCCTACTCCGTCCCCAACACCACCATCATCACAACCTCCTTCACCACCACCACCACCGTCAAAATCCCCACCCCCAGAATTACAGCCAAACCCATCACAGCCACCATTATCTTCACAACTAGAAGCGGCCACCTCACCTCCTCAAACAGAAAAACCCCCCACCTCCCCACCACATACTCAAAAAGAAACACAGCCGTCTTCTCTACCACCTAACCAACAAGAAAAACCTTCAGCCTCCATTCCACCCACCACAGAGCCCACCTCAACTACTGCAAATACCCAAGAGCAACATCCTGACAAACAGCAGAAAAAGAAAGAGAAGCATAGAACATCCGGTCTCCGGATTAGCCTAAGGGATGCAAGTTCCTTGGACGACACAGAGGTCGGCCAACTCCTTAAAACTGTGGCCAAAGAATCCAAGAAAAGGACAGATCGAAAAAATAAAGAGCTTGTAGCCAAAAATGCAGAAGAAGACGAGTTTCTCGGCAGATGCAGAGCTCTAGTCTAGACCGTGGTACCAGGTCCTCTCGATGTCGACACAGATTGACCACTTGAAAGGGCATATCATCTCTTCGAGATAATGGTATCGACTGTCCAGACCCGGATGCAAGAGATGAAGGAAGAGCAAAAGGAGGAGACTGTTCGACTGCTCTTGGCCCAACACACTGCATTCTCGAAGGCTTACAAGGTCCTCCAAGATCATATGGAAGAATCAATTGTCACTGAAGAAGTATTACGAGACTGGCCTAACCACTATGGGCAGGTCTATCAATAGACAAGGCAGGCAAGGCAGGGCATTCAGGCTTTGGAGAGTCGAAATTCGACAGAGACAGAACTGCGGCAGACAATTGAAGAACAAATTGTGATGGAGACCAACAAACTGCAGAAGCTAGAACGAGAGGCACACCAGTGGGTTCAACAGGCCCTTCCCAACTTAGAGAAGGTTGACCTCATCTGCCCACAGATGAAACGACTCATCACGACTGCAGAAGAACAAAACCAACTGTTGGGTCCCAACATGGAGAACATCCCTGAAATGCCTATGTCCGAAAAGATGTCGATCCTATCAAGTCTCACCACCTTAACAATCGATATCTAGAAGGCATTGCAGAGTTGGACCGACTTCCAGCATCATCTAGCCATCACAGCTCCAGCTATCGTCGAAGTATGCATCCAGAGGAGATCGACCATCCGTCTGCACAGTCCACATCATGAGCAAATATGATTGATTCGATCGAGTTTCAAATTTTGTACCTCCCTGTTTCTTCGGGATGAAGAAACGTTTTGTTCGTGGGGGAGATGTAGAAAGGAGCAAGTCGACGAAGTCGACTGGAACGAAGACCGACTTAGTCGATCAGCCGACTAAGTCGATGGACCAACTAGTCGATCAGCCGACTAAGTCGGCCGGCCGACTAACTGGAAAGATTAGTCGGCTAACTAAACAGTCGTGTCAGTTCACCGAACCGACGGGTAGTTATTTTGTAACTGTTTTGTAAACTTGTATATATTAGGTTGTTGAGCCAAGCAAGAACTCGGTTAAGTTCTCTGCCTTGCATGAACTCATAATAATAATCTGTTTTCCTATCTGTTCTTGTCTCTTGTATCTGATTTATAGTTATGTTTTAGTATGTATTATTGGTAACCTTATGTGATCTGTGAGATTACAACAGTGGGCACTCATTGTTCAAACATTTAGTTTTGGAGAAGTGTGGTAATATTGTTCACAATTAGAAAGATTTCAAAATCAACTATCTCATTGGCACTAAGTTGGGTTATGATTGTTAATAAAAAAATATCTAAAGAGTTCGTCTATAATAAGACATGACATGTTCACGGGAACTCACTCAAACATAATTTCTAACAATTTATCGAAAATAAAATCCATGTGAACATCATATTCCTATAATGTCTCATGTGTGTCGAATAATCGATGAAGGTAGAACTCATGTGTTGTTAAATTGTCCCATCTATGATCAAATAATTCTTGAACATTCGATGCATCAATTTCAGCTCGGAGATAAGGCATTGTTGAGATTTTTAGACAAGCATATAGGAAGCTTTATGCATGAGTTTTTAGAATATGGAAAAAAAACTTCTTACTACCAAAAAATGAAACTTGGTATGAGAGGAGATGATGGTGTTGGTGTCATTGATCAATAGGGTTGCAGTGATAGTGCACCTGTTATAGACAATGAGTTATTACACTTGTAGAGCTAAACAACAATGTTGAAAGCATTTGTACAGGTGAAGAAGATGGCATTGAGAAATATCTAGATGATAATCTCCATAACTGAGGTGGTGATACCAAACAGGTAAATCTTTTGAGAGATGTATGCAGGAATAGGTAAATTCTACATTATAAATGTTTAATTTAGTGTTTAATGTACTCATGCCTGAACGAATTCATTATGAAAGAAGGTTGTAGGAGAGAGAAGCAATTCAGTGTACACTGATTAAACATTAATGGTGAAAATTGAACAACTAGGAGACAAAATTTGGCCAGCATAACATTACATCAATTGTCATTAACCTCTCTTTAATACAATGATGATACAATAAGAAGAATTCGAATACACTAGGTATGATTCAAATTCACCAACTTGGATTGAATCCAATGCTAACTCAATGTGAGAAAAACACCACTGAGAGATCACTAATCTAACTCATGACACCTAAATCAATTCACAATTAGTTAATTGAACCAGGTAGGTAGGAAAAGGTGCCCAACCTCCTTGAATTAGGCAAAAGTGGCGCTAGACTAACTGGAAATGAAATAAATGATACCCTTTGGAGGTTAACTCAATACAAACTAGGGTGAACATATGATGAACTCCCATGACTCATTGTAGGCTCCTAAATTATAGGGATTGGCCTCTACAGCTCCTAAACTCATGCAGACTAGCGCATCAAGTGTTAGGTGGACCCAGATGAGTCCCCCATGGCACTAGTGAGGTGGCAATAAAATTTTAAGCTAGGAAATGACAATTAGACTATGGTGGTCAAAGGGAGGATTAATTAATTAATCCTAACAATAAGCACCATAAAAAAACACTATTTTCTCAAGCAACCTCTGGACATATCCCATTATTGCTCTTCGCCCCTCTTGGATTTGAAACCTACGTACATGCAACCACTATACATGTAGGGATTTCGATTCCTATAAAAGACACAAAACCTTTACATGGATTTCGGGTAGAAAAATCTCCATTTTAAAGTCATCCATAAGGAATAAATATCCAATAAGAAAAAACATATTATAGATTTAAATATACATTTAAAAAACTAAAGCATGCATTTTTCATATGAAAAAATTTATCTTTTGACAAAATAAATGTCAAATCCTTAAAAAAACATATAGTTATTTTCATTGTGTATACATATAACCAATGTTATGTGACTAAAAGGAAGTCAAATCTCATTTGAGAGTATCTTTTTGGTTCTTTTCATTGTGTATACATGTAATCAATTCTATATAACTAAAGGAAGTTAATTTTCCTTTAAAAAATGAAGGGTAAGAAATTCACATCCTCACAACCCTTTTTTCCCTTAAAACACATTTACATTATGAAATATTTTGGTCCAACTCCCATGAGGTCTTTATGCTACTCCCATATAAAAATAAATTATATTTTTTTAATTTTTAAGAAAAAAATATTGTTTTTTTTTATTGAAGGGAGAGGAAAAAAAAAGAAAACCACCAACCACAACTATTCACATGTCGCTGAAACAAACCCATTCGTAGAAACATGAAGTTCAATAAATAATTTGCATTTACCGCTTTTAAGCCCCTAGGATCCCAAGAGACCTCCCTAGTTTTAGTCCAATTTCCTCCTACAGCTCTGTCGATTCCTCAGCCTTTATAGTTTCTTTCCACTATACAATGATGACGAATGGCTTTAAAGGAACTTTGGCAGAGTCGTCTCAAAAAATAAAGAGCAACTAGGGATAGAAAGAAAGAGTGATCCTTCGCGAAGACAAAGGAGATATGATTAACATTATAATGTAATTTCTTTTCCATAAGGTTTGTTGTATAAATAGGAGTAACCTTTCTACCCGACCATTTGCACCGATCGGACGATCTGGCTCGCGTGAGCTGTCACATCACGCGTTGCTGGTCGTCCGATCGGTGCAAATAGTCAGGTAAAAAGTTTACTCTGTATAAATATATGAAAATAAATCTTTAAAAAAGTGATAAATAATATAATTAATTTAATTATATTAAAATGATTTAAAAATAATTTTATTTTGAATTAGTTAATAAAATTATAAAAAATAAAAAATAAAAATAAAAATAGTGTGCAACAAAATTATATAGAAATTGTGAGAATTATACAAACAATTACCGTCGGATCTAGAGCTTCTTTAAGGCTTCAACCTCATGACCTATCCTCGTTGATCATTCTTCCCCATTTTGTTTCAATGTCATGCTTCACGACATCAATTTAAAATAAAATAAAAGAAGATGGCAACGATTCTGCACCCATAATGTTAGATGCGGATTTTGCAATCTAGTTGGCTATTATATTTATAAACTCTAAATTGATTTAGTGTTGGAAAAATGTTTTGTAATTGGTAATTTAGCTTTTCTATTCTTATTATAAAAATGATGAAATGGAAGCTTCCAAAAATTAGTTTAATTTTGATGGCAAAGGAGTTCAATTGAAATTTTTAGTGCTAATCAATATTAGTTAAATTCTTTTAATGTATATTCATAATTTCTTAGTGTTTATGTAGAGAAACTTAGTAACCAAAATTCCTTTGGAAGATGACGTGTTTAATGTATATTCATAAACTTTTTAATGTTTATGTAGAGAAACTTAGTAACCAAAAAGGCACTGTGATCTTTCCTAAATACTTGGAAATAACCCACGCCCTTTTCCTCTTGAGGTCGCGTCCATGTCAGAGCAATGAGGGGATTGGTTAGATTGAAATTCTCAAGGAAAGAGGTAGGCGGTTCATATTCTTAGAAAATGAGTAGAGGTTCATCTTCTCAAAAATGACTAAGGGTGGGAACTGGCTTCTTATAGCAAGAGCAAGAGCAAGAACGTGAATCCTAACACGACCAGGAAAATAAGCAACAAGGATGGGAGGAGTGTGGGAAACCTCGACAAGGTAATCCAAATCATCAAAATTGGACCACCACACTCATGAATGGTCCACTCATGAATGTTGGTGCCTAGCCCAAGATGGTATGGAAAATTAAGAAAAGTAGATGGTATGGAAAATTAAGAAAAGTAGATGGTATGGAAAATTAAGAAAAGTAGAGTAGTACGAAGCTTGGAAGATGAGTTTCCATGGTTGGAAAGATGGGCAGGTAGTTGTTTTTCCTCCCCCACTTGCCAGTGGTTGGTAGTGTGAAAGTCGCATAGGCATTGTCACTTGAATTTTTTTTGCATCTTCATCCCTTGTCAAAGGTGTAATTAGACATGCGGGGGAAAATTCAAACCGCAACCTTCAAGACACGACCATCTAAATGTTGTTCATTAGAGGATATTTCAACTCAAAATGGGTCTTTTAATTTTAATTCAAATTCCATGTCATCATGTGTTAGCCAATGAAATTGCTTTAAATTTGAAATACCGTGTAGGTCTTAAACACTTTTTAATATAAATTTGGGGATAGGTATCATAAAAAAAACTACCTTTTTGTTTGTATTTTCGACATATCTTCCTGTGTTTTTACTCAAATTTTAATCGGGAGAGCTCGTCAGATGCATAATTAAATTCCGCATCCAACAAGTATCCACTCGACATACTTTTGATGGACCCCACTACCCCAAAAACAAGAAATACCTGAAAAAACGTGATGATGATGTCATCATCACGTTTTTTCAGGTATTTCTTGTTTTTGCGGAAGCGGACATCATCATCATGTTTTTTCAGGTATTTCTTATTTTTAGGCTAGCGGGTTCCGTCAAAAGTATGCCGAGTGGGTACTACTCATTGGATGCAGAATTTAATTCCACATCCAACGAGCTCTCCCGATCGAGATTTGAGTAAAAACACAGGGAGATATGTCGAAAATACAAACAAAAAAGTAGTTTTTTATTTTCTTCCTCCAAAATTAATAAATATTATTTTAATATGTTAACTATTAATTTATTAATTTTTTTTAGGAGGACCATTTTGAGTTGAAATTTCCTCTAATGAAAAACCCATACAACATTTATGGCTACATTCAAAGATAGGGGGCGACTCCTCATAGGCCATGGACAACAGATGACGAAGCCTTGAGAGGTACAGTCCCCTTAAAAAACGTATTCGACATACATATCTTACCATCATCATGTTTATTAACTTGCACATATAACTTCTCTCCCCCAAATACAAAAAAACATTACATTCAATAATATACAAATATCAAAATTATATGGACTTTCGATAGCACCGTTAAACCCGTAAATAACGTTATTTCATTTTTTGCAAACCACATGCTAGCCCCATCTAGAAGGTAAAAGAAGAAAATGTTGGAAATTTCACTTTGTATAATTAATTATATGAGCAACATAAGCAGAGCAGTATGAGTGTAAACCAAAATGCTCCTAACCTGTTAGAATCTGACGAAACAATTCTTGCTGAAATTGTAATTTGGAGTGCTCAAATTGCAATTTCAGCGATCTAGGTAGTTTTAAAATTGGACAAGGAAATTAGGCATAGAAAGAGATTTATCGTCATCAAGTTGAAAGTGCCTACAAAGGTAAGATTAATTAAGCAAGTGTGAGTGTCGAACACCTGTCAAATATGGTAAGTTAAAGTCTGTGAGCCGGTCTCTGCAAGAGTGTAAAAGCATAAATATGGGCTGGGGTACTAACATTCTTGCAGTAGGGGAATCTATCTAAAGATTTCTAGCTAGGACAGGGAATTACGATTGTTGAAATTTTAAAATTGCAGAAATAACAATTTTGAGGAACATTTTTGACTGAATTTTATTAAAAAGTCGCTGAAAAAACAAGGCATTTTAGTTGTCTTTTATCCCAATCGAACATAAGCATTTATTTTTAGAGTTAATGTTTATCTTGTTGTGAGCTGTTGATAGATGAGAGATTCTATCCTAGTTTGGTGTATGGTTGAGATATTATCTCAACCTCTATTAGCTATATTTAGCATTTGTTAGTCATCTCTCGACTCTATATATTGGAGTCTCCATGTATTATAAAACATAGGATAATATAATAGATTTTAGCTTGTGTTTCATAATGTATCCTTTCTCATTCTATTTTGGTATCAGATTTAGGCTGAGCATTACTTCCATGAGGGAGTGCTCAAGACTATGTGAGAGAGGAATATTGTTGTGTTTGTTGTTTAAGGGAGCATCCTCTACTGATATGTGTGTGAGTGATTGATATCGTGTGTTTGTACTGTCGTGTGAGATTGGTAGTCTGTTGACGTCGAGAAGGAGCCGTTGGTGTATTGGAGGGAGGTTTCCCGTGTGTTGCTGCTACCGTCATTTATGATCCTCCGTATCATTCCATAGATCCGGTGGGACGGTGTGAGATGGCGAGCAAGACTCTACATGCAGTAGAGTATTTAATGCGACGGCGGTCGCACTGTTCGCCGTCGGATCCGTTCCAAAGAGCGATCCGACGGCGGACAGTGAGACCGCCGTCGCATTAAATGCTCTACTGCATGTAGAGTATTGTTCGCCGTGTGAGATGGATGAAAAGAGGGACACCCAGCCAACAAAGAGGAGTCGTGACTTGAATCGCTGCCTGGAAGTGGAGCCTACGGAAGCCTGAAACAGTGAAATACTAAATCAATGAGTGTGGAGTGACACGTTCAGAGAAAGTCACCGCTGGTCTATTGATGTTTGGTATTTGTGTGAGAGTGGGTCGCCATTATTGAAAGAGATGCCCGTCTAAAGAATCAATAATCGTTGGTGTGAGTGGGAAGTCATGTAAGCAAAGTTGTTGTTGGCAAGGAGTTCAAGCTGAGGTGAGAGGGCAGACTCTGTTGTTGGCAAGGCGTTAGCTCGCAGTTTATTATTGAACATTTAATCACTGCGAAAGGGAAAGATCAAAAAATAGATCGTGGATTGGGATCTTCCATTGCGGAGTAGCATATATATGTCTGCGTTGAGGAGAGAATCTGGATATTGGTTGCAGAAATTTGTTGATTTGCATAAAGACTTTTGATGGGCCACCATTGATTGGGATTGGAGTTGCTGTCGTAGCTGGATCATTGCTATGCGTAGATGAGTGAAGCTGACACCACATCTCCCGTATCTAGCAGTTGTTGTGAGAAAACCGCGATTTTCTTGTGTGGAGGAGTCACCAGATTGCAAGGAGGATCCATCGTTGCTGCAGAGAGGTTCCATCAAACAAATAATCGATCACGGTGAAGAGAACTTGAGATCGCTACTTAAAGAGAACTGACACCGTGTTGAAGCTGCCAGTCTCCATCAAACATCGCTGTTGAAAACCCAATTCATTGAAGGAGCCTACATTATTTTCTTGTGTCATTTTTTTTTGGTTGAAGGCGTCATTAATTGTGTGGAGTTTCCCTTAATGGTATCAAGTGGTTATATTTGTCTTGGTTAAATTTTTAGAAAAGCATTTAATTTTTTTTTGTTGTACCTTCAATATCATTATGTAATGGGGCGAAAATATTTTTTTTTGTCTAAGTTTAAAGCTTATCCATTGGAAAGCTGATTTCCATGGGTTGTTGTAAGACCTGTTCAGATGTTTAGGAATACATGTGGTGCGAAATCGCACAGTATTTTCCCTCTTATACATAGAGTGGATGTGGATCAAGCTCTCGCTTGATGTGAAGGGAAAGTTGAGATGAAACATTTTCACAGTACGAAGGACCAATTATGTTTGACATTGATGAACCATGTAACCGAAGAGGATTCCTAGAGAAGTGGCGGGTACAACGACTAAGGACCCATGTACTCCGGTAGATGGTTTTCTTTTAATATGGATGTCAACAGAAAGGTACCGAAGAAATTCAAAGTGATGAAAGGCACATGAAGATCAAGACTACTCTGCAAATAAATTTGAGATAAACATTAAAAGATGATGTTAGAGTTGATGTTTATCTTGTTGCGAGCAACTGATATATGAGAGATTCTATCCTAGTTTGGTGTATTAATATCTCAATCTCTATCAACTATATTTAACATAACATATGTTAGTCATCTCGATTTTATTTATATATTGTAAAACATAAGATAATATAATAGATTTTAGCGTGTGTGTCATAATGTATCCTTTCTCATTTCTATTTTTTATAACATAATCGAACATAAGCATTTATAACGTTTATTTGTCGTTATGAATGCTCTATCTACTTTAATGGGTTGGTCATGGACTTTGAACTCCACTTTCGTGACGTCGTTTTCTAAGCATGTGATGAGAATTCTCATGCAACCATCATCATAATCGTTCCTTACATGGTAGTGTCGCTCCTTACCTCTATTCTTTGTAATACTAACCTCTATTCTTTGTAATATTGTTACTATTTAATAACAATGTGTTGTACGGCCTTTACTTAATAGAGATACAAGAAATTCGCTTTGATAATCTTGAACGACAACCTTAAGCAATAGATAGAAACACCACGGGGAACTTGTACAAATTTCTTAAAAAAATGATGGACAAGGATGGAACTAGGACTATTTCATGGCACATCTTTGTTATCATGATTTTAAATATACTTATCATAGTTCCATGCAATATGTATGTGGTCTCACTGGAACATTCCTACCATTTTTTCTTTATTTTCATGACTATGTAAATTTATCAAATTAATCCTTGGTTTACCTTTATATATTTGCAATTTTATCCACGTTCAGAGAATTAAGAACCCTTTGAAAAACCTTGTTGAGCTTTTTCCAGGGGAAAATATCAGTTCCTTGCTATTTCATTGAAATCAAAGGTAACTTGGTTACAACTTCAGCTATTGCTGAGCTCATGGAGAATAAACAACTATGTTCATCATAAAAAATACTATAGCTTCAGCTATTTTTGAGCACATGGAGAGGATACGTCTAAGTTCATCATTAGCAGACAGATTTTCTTTGATCAGCTTCACATGAATACCTTCATAGTGAATACTTACAAATAAGGAATCTTGACTACATCCACAACACTACCCTTCAACAAATAGAGAATTCAAGTCTAATTGTGAAGTAGCTAGTCCAAAGAAGCATTAAACAAGTAAGAACAATAATATGAGGGGATCATCCACCTCAATCATCCAAAGGATGTCAAAATAAACAACACATAAAAGACTCAAGTGCTAAGGGCTAAAAAAGTTGGAAAGTGCCCTGATCAGTACATTTACCATCAGTGAATTCAGTAAACTGAAAATGGCATGAGGCCAAGGTTAATGCTTCTTTGGATAAGCTATCAGCCTTAGTATTGTGTTCTCTATATATGTGAACAAATTTTAGCTGGATGAAGTATGTTTCCATATCCCTAATATGTTGACAGCAGCCATCAAGTGCAAGTAAAGTAAGTGCTGATCTTCTATTGAACCAGTTAATGATGGCAGTGGAGTCACCATGAATGTGCAGAGTGGGCATGCCCATGGTTTTTGCACAGTAAAGGAGTGTCCATAAAGTAAGTAGTTCATATCTGGTGTTTGTAATCAGACCAAAACCCAATTTGAAGCAGAAACAGTGATCCTGGCTGATCAATAGATGAACTCCTATACCTCCAATTTGATTGGATGATGCCCCATCAAAGAATTCCGTAGGAAAATAAAAAATAGGTGCCAGTCCAATAGTTCTCCTTTTACTTTTCTACTAAGATAAAATAGGATAGAGCTGAAGTTGTTCCCTGATAGTATGTACAACATGGTGAATATCAGGCAGTTTTTCTTCAAATAAACATTTGTTTCTTGTCAGCCATATTTTCCAAGATAAAAGAAGAGGAAGATATAGTAGATTATTTCCTTTGTCGATCCAAGAAGAAACATTATGAGTATAGTTAGTCTCTTTCCAAAAAGATGGTATGCCAAGAGAGGATCTAATGTGAGCTACATAACCAATCTGGTAAAGCTGCAATCATGGAATAGATGATCAACTAATTCAGAATCTGATCTGCACAGGCATCACCGATTCGGTCCAATCCATCCTTTTTTTATTAGGTTGTTCCAAGTATGAACCCTATTTGACAGACAGAGCCAATTAAAGCAGATAATCTTCAGAGGGATACAGAATTTCCAGATCTTGATAAAGATATCAGCTGGTCTGCTGGTGACAGAAGTATTCACGATCAGCTCATACATTAAGTTGGCTTTAACCGATCCTGTCGACTTGTTATACATCCAAACCAGTGTATCAGGTGTATTGCTGATGTGTATTCTTCCTTGTTGAAGTCCTTTTATATACTGAGACCAAGCTTCCTTCCATTGACCACCGAGTTCGAGCTCTTCTGCAGTGATCCAATAATTTGTAGATGTAGTAGCAAGCCCCCTATTGAGGACATCTGATAGAGATAGTATGCCATAATCTTCCATAAATAGTTTGAGATCCACCGGTAGTATAAAATCAGAAGTGTGACCAGCTATAGGATCAATGCCAACTTTAATGTTTTTTCCATTGCCAATCTTCCATCCAAGGAATCTAGTAATCCATGAGATGGCCCTGATAAAACCATTCCACATGTGAGAGGTGCCCTAAACCTTGAAGGACTGCTGTCAGATCCATACATCAATAGGTAGATTTTTAAGATATTTGTGCTTGATGATTTGAGACCAAAGTCCATCTCCATTGAGTACAAGCGAGAAGCTTTTGGTGTGTAAAAAAACCTTGTTGAGCTTGCCACCTTCATGTTTCCCATGTGTGGCACTAAAAGTGTAATTTCATAGTGATAAATTCTTACAATAAATTCAAGGAAAACCATTATTGAAGGTCATAGATGAAGAGTAGGTATTTTTAAGGAAGAAGCAAATCAATAGCTCAAACTTTCTCTACTAAATTAGATCAGTGGTCCATATTTCATCATAGTGGTTAGCACAAGTTGGGTCCTGAAAATTTAACACTATCATGAATGACCAAGATCACTCGCACGAATAGAAAATCTATGAAGCAGGTGGCCCTTGCAAAAGGTAGATCAACAATGGAGATCTTCCTCAGAAATCAATATCAACAACTCACATGTGTTCATAATACTTGGGTTTGTTAGGGGTTCAAAACATGAACAATACAATGGATGAATGAAGTACCTCCCCTCTAACTAGATTAATAACTCAATTTTCTTACGGGATATCAAGCAAAAGGGGGTTTGAGTTTTCAATGTACTACTAATGATAAGGGAATCTATTGCAAGAATATACCAATGTTGGCAGTTCCTTCATAATAGATCTGGTAGATAGCGGGGTCAAACACAAAGGGTTCCATGGAATACTATGAATGGTCATAACTTATTGTGAGAAAGATATATCAAAGACTTACATTTTCTCATGATAGATGGGTTTTCTAGTGGCCCAAACGGTTAAATCCGCCACAAGAAACCCAAATTATCCTTGCATGGTTAGATAAGTGGTTCACATGGATTCATGGGCGATAGGGTAAATGTAAAGGAACAACTAAGGGGAAATTTAATTAGGTGATCATTATTTCACCCATAAATAAAAATCAAGGGTTGGATTCCTCAACTAATGAAAAGTATTGTGGTGTCATAAAACGAGATCAACAATAGAGGCTTAACCTAATCGCAAAGATCAATGGTCCCAATTAAATAAGTGAGATATTTTCCCCATGGAACTAGAATTGGCCAATGGTACAAAAATTCACCCCAATGGTCCCATCACCATATATTCCCAACAATTGACAGCCTTCCACATGTCTGGACCCACTCAACCATTGATGCTTATCACACAAAAGGTTCCATTCAATTAATTGATCCAAATATAATACATGCACATCAAAGTTGATCATTTTATAAAACTTGAGTTAGTACGCATTCATTTTCCATTTATATGAAATCTTCAAGGAAAACACATTCTCTAATGAGAAGGACTAAAAGGCTCAACATCTATGCAAAAAAATGATGTTTTCACCCACATTCATACCAATTATTACTTTTTGGTAGTTGGAAGATCAATCCTAGAAGTTGTGAAAGGAAGGAGAGATTGTAAGTTTCACTAACAAAGAAATGGGGGAAACTACCATGATCCGTGTGGGGTAAATGCAACATTCATGTCCATACTAAGCACACAATGGGTTCTCAACCAAGAATACTATAATGAATACTTTCTTGAACCAGGGTCTACTCAAGAAACCAATTTCATCACATAAGCTCAAGGCCTAAAGAGAATGGTCCCAAACCAAGATGGTCACTTCACATTAATGACCATCTAGGCCTTAACACCATGAATTAAAGATGATTGGGATAATCCACTGCCCCCAAAAACCTAGAGACCATCCATCATGGGTCAGATGCAAGCAAATCTTATAAACGCATTTTTTCATAGTAAACCCCAAAAGAGATGCTATCCAGTAGCAAGATACTCTACAACCTAGTATGGAGAAGATGTTGTCATGCACCATACACAACAACAAATTATATATATATATATATATATAGTCTTATATTTTTTACACATCAAAAAAATAATTTACATTTTAAGAAATTTAATCCCCTAAAAGCTTGAAAATTCTGATTTTAATATATACATTTATGATAGCAAAATTACAAAATATTAAATAAAAAAGTTACATAAAAATCTATAAACCCATTAAAATCTAATACATATTAAAATATATTTACTTTAACATATATTTTTAACCTATAACATCAAGCTCTTAACTTACTTGTAATTCTATTTATGTTCATATACTAATATGTTCATAAATAATATTCTTATAAAAGCAAACATTAAAACTTAAATCTACACATATTAAAAAATATTAAAACCATTTTTTTATGCAATAAAATACCTTAACAAATTATAAAAAGTTGTAAGAGAATCTCCAAAAAAATAAAAAGATGACATGTTTTTATTATATTGAAATCCTTCAAAGAGCAAAAATAATTCTTTTACTTTTGATTAAATTATTAAGATTAAAACAAGTGAAATTAGCAACAAAGTTGCTTATACCTGCCTTGAGAAATAGTTTAATCTAATAATTTAAAAATGTTTTAATTTAATAGTTTTACATACCTAAGTTTAATAGGCTCTAATGACCTTATTTAGATACCACTCCCACTACTAGACTTATTACCTATGTGGACGAAAATTCCAACTAACTACCAACCCGATTAGTATTCTTCCTTAATCTCTGCCTCAGTTATCAAAGTTGACTGTCCTTTTTACCTTTCTGTCGTAGCCTTCAACCAAAAGTCACAAAACATGTATCAAAATGTCCAAAATCAAGCCTCAAGCCAGCACACTTATTAATGTCCATATAAATGAATATGATGCTAGGTCAGGTTTAGATTCGAGGAGTCAGTAGACCAATAAGGGTTAAGTTTTTTTAAGTTGAATATTCTTAGATAAATATACATGGAAATATGTTATGTTGTTAGACTTCCCAAGATGTAAGATAAAGGGCTTCAAGGTTTGAAACGTTGTTGATGAAAGCAATATCCAACATTCAAGGATAACTTCAATGAATTCACAAAGCCTCTTTGCATCAAGGAGAGTAATATCATTGAATATCTTGACAACTTTGTTATATGATTCTACAATTTTCCACCTTTGATAAGTTGATCAGGTTTGCAAACTATGATTTCTATTATTAACAAGTGAAATTAGCAACAAAGTTGCTTATACTTGCCTTAAGAAATAGTTTAATCTAATAATTTAAAAGTGTTTTAATTTAATAGTTTTACATACCTAAGTTTAATTTAACAATTTTAAAATGTTATAACTTAATAGTTATTTATAGCCCAAATTTAATCTTATATTTAGAAATGTTTTGATCTAATAGTTATATATAGGCCAAAGTTAAA
>LPNX011107196.1:88073-188841 GCA_001517045.1 Pseudotsuga menziesii
ATATAAACCGATTAATCTCCTCCAAGACAAGCTGTGTATAAGGTCTTATAGGGCGCATGAATCTCTATTGCATAAATAGAACAATTGAAGTCCAAAGTAATAACCCAAGGACCTCCTCAAGTAGTGCGCTCCATCTCCTAAGCAAAAAGATAATGGGCTTAAGGACCAAGCAACTCCTTTAATAGCACGTGCATGACCTGAACTAAATACAAGTATGCTAAATTGAACTTAACTACAGTGAACTGAAAGATAAGTCAATTTAACTGAAGTCAAACTGAACCGAACTCCTCCCAGGTAGGGCACATCTCCATGGACTTAAAATAGGTCATGTGAAGACAAAATTCGAAGACAATGGAACCATAAGGGGAGATTCTTTAGAGAACATAGATAGCAACCCCACCCAACCCATCGGAAAGCTACGGTCTTTAGACACTCAATCAACAAGGGAGATTGAGTAAAAATACGGTTATTTATGGGTGTAGCCGCTTGTTCGTATCGAGCCAGGAAAATATGTTCTATTTGGGAGTTACTCTATAAGGAAAAACCCAGCTATAAGGTAAGGCCTATGCTCGCAGGTGTGCCTCATACTATTGGTACTTCTGTAAAAGAGTAGTAGGTAGTGGATGGGCTCCCTTGTATTGTACTCTTGTGGTAACATTATTCATACTAAAGTTAATGCGTCTGCTTTGGATGCCGCCCATATCTTGTGTTGTGTCTTCATTATGTTCCTTCCAATGTTCTATTTGGCTAACTATTGAGAATATTGGCTAAGTGTTAAGAAGTACAATTGTTGGAATGCTTTAAGGCCACGGTTGGTGGCTGGTTATATTTTTGCCCCTGGTAGCTGGTCGCCTGTGGTGGTTTCTGATCGTCGCAGGAAGGTCCAAACCCTTGAAGTTTGTCAAAAGCTAGAGTCTTAGATACTTCAAACGCTTCTCATTCACATTTTCCGTGTTCCGGAACTTTCCTTCCAACCTCCAATTCCTCTGACAATGCGTGCTCCTGAAATTTTGCTTTGCGTGTTCCTGAAGTTTACCCAGCCTCGCCAATTTGCATCAAATCCCCCAGAGTTGTCTTCCACGAGGAAATACAATGGGAACTGTATTCGATCGCTGCAGCTAGCTCGGCTCCATGGAGTCTTGTACTGAGCTTTTCATTAGTCGAAGAATAAGCTTCAACGACTTTTAGTTAGAAGAGCTGCCAAGTTTGGAAACATTGGGATCTTTGGAGGTGTTGATGACAAACAGATGTGTGAAGCTGAAAAGCATACGGGGTTTCTGTGGTGTACAAGTTTTAACAACTATCTCTTTCCGGCTGCTTTCAGTTATAAGAGCTGCCAAGTATTGAAACGTTGGCATATTTGGAGGAGTTGTGTGCAGACATATGTGTGAAGCTGAAGAGCATCAGGGGGTTGGTGCAGGTTGGCACAGTGAACAAAGCTTCAACTACTTTTGGGTGCTCTTAGTTAGAACAACTGCCAAGTATGGAAACATTGGGATCTTTGAAGGCGTTTAGCGCAAATGGATGTGTGAAAACTTCAAAAAAAACCCCTTAAATCTTGTAAGTCGATCTGATCCACTGGATTATCATCTTAATTTTCTTGATTTTAGCTCTTTGCAAGTTATTGATATGCAGAAGCCTTGGCCAAACGGTTGAATCTCAGCCCGCCTCAAGTTGACGTGTGGTTCCAGAATAGATGAGCAAGGTTATCTCATGCCCTTTATTCATTCATGGTATTCATACTATAAAATCCAATACTCAATGATTCAGAAATCTTGATTTGGTTGAATGATTTAGAAATCTTGATCTTTGAGTGATTTTTTGTAGGCATTTTTTCTGTGAATCGTGATACTGATGATTCATTTTCAAAGACATTAACTTCCTTTATGATAAAAGTTAAATGGTTTTTTTACTTTATGTGAAATTAAAACTTCTTGGAATTCTTTTCAAGGCAAAGCTGAAGCAAACCTGAGTGGACTGCTTGAAAAGACGTTGTGAATCGTTAATATTACTGAATTGCAGGAATAAAGAGCTCTGAAATTGGCGTATCCACTGTATATGCAAATGTACTACCCGTGCGAAAGAGTTGTTCTGGCGGAGAACAACAGTCCGCTTACTTTCACTTTTGTGAAACTACAGTAGCATAAGCGTTGGAGGATTTCACAGGCATTTTAAAATTTAAGTTGGGTGTTTTGTGTATTTTAGGATGAGTTGTCTACTAGGGAACGATTTTTCCCTCCGATGATCGGAGGTACATCCTGTGCGGCGTGGGTCCCTTCTGTCTCCATTAACCTCTGTCATGAAACTTTAGCCTAATCCATAAACTTCACTTCAATGGTTGTCCTTCTCTGTAAGCTAATGCTTCCCAGCTCCCAATGGCCCTTCGGGATAAGCATGCCATAGTTAACCATCCATATGCCATGGGATGCGCCCATGGATTCCATCAATCCATACGACATGAGATTTGAATTCAATAAAGAGGCGGGCTTGAAATTTGAACTAGATAAGAGGTGGGATTTATTTGAAAATGAATTGAGAGATCATGTTGTTTTACAGAATTTGGGAAAATAATTTGTTGTCAAAAGATTACGCATACAAATAAGTTTTATCAATGTAAATGATTACGCATACAAGTAGCTCCAACCTCCTCGTAGTTGTTGGTTTTGTAAGTACTATCTGATGAGTGAAAGTAAAAGGCCCGTGAATGGCTCAATGGCATTTAGTTTCTGGTCACAGCACTGATATGCCATTGCATCATGGAGTTTGTAAGTCTCATGAAATTTCTGAATCCCTATAGATGGAAATTATCTCCCAATCGAAAGATTCATGTCAAGGGATGAAGATGGAAAGAGGGATTTTGGACAGGATATTCCCCATCACAAAAAGGGGACAATATTAATTTTCCTTGAAGAAATCGTTGAGTAAACGTCTCTGCATTCAAACCGTCACTCATTTCCCTACATGTTTCTTGGTTTTGTGTTGTTCATTATTTTCCCAATATTTTTCAAAGGCTTTTTCATGTGAGATTTTTACGTTTTTGTCTAAAGTTTTCTACTAAAAGAATAATCTCGGAACAGTGGAAGCTTCAGATGTGGTATTAGTTCAATAAGTTAAGAAACTTCAGATTTGGTATTAGTTCAATGAGTTATATAACTTCATATCTGGTATTACTTCAGTAAGCTACCTATTTATCTGTGGAGAAAATCTGTGAAAACTTAGTATCCTGTATTGCTTTTAACTGCGATTGCTGAGATAACTCATGAGAAAATGCATATGACAGAGTGTGATTCCGATAGTTCTGTTCCATGTCGAGGAGAGTCGACAACTGGAAGAGAAGAGGACTTTAATTCTCAAACTTGTGTTTTTAAGAAGTATCGGGGATAAATGCATGGATGCTTTGAACTGGAATTTCGCGAGAGATATCTCCCCATTGGAATATGATGAGATTTGGTAACATCGCAAGAACTATTCAAGATCATCGAAGAGAAGATTATGTTTTCTATCATTCAAATTTGATTTTGCATTTTTAGTTTTTGTTATGAAAAACATACAGCACAAAGTAGGTAATTTAACTTTAACTTTATGTAAAAGCAATTTAACTTTTAATTTAAACATATTTTGAATTATGTATATTATCTCTGTTTTAAAAGGATGAGAGAAACTCGTTGAGAGTAGTTACTCTAATCAGATTCAAATTTAGAAGTTAAACTAAAATGATAACTGTGGTAAAAAATTGAATAAAGAAATTATGTAGATATTTCAATTTGAAATTTATAATTAAAGATAAAAGTGAAATTATATATATATATATTTAAAAATTATAAATATATACATTGGAAAGTAACATTAAAATTCGAACTAGATTGGAAGTGAAACTAAAATGAAATTACAAGTTAATTACGAAATTCACATATTTATGAGATAATGTGATAACAATATATGTAAATTATTGGTAATATTAACAGATACAAACCCAAACACACATTCAATACAAATTTACATGTTTAAAAAGACAAATAAAGACACATTTAAAACTAAATACAAATATATACAATTAATAAATATACATTAAATTTTAGAACAAGTTTGGATTAAGTTAATGTTAGTGTTGCTATTGAAACTAGAGTTAAAAATTGGAATGGAGTTAAAGTTAAAAATTAAAATTAAAGTTATTATTAAAAATTAAAGTTAAATTTACACTTAAAATCAAATATTTTTTGCTGGCCATCCTAGCAGAAGGCCTAACCTCAGAGGACTCAAGGCTCGAACCCGTGACCTCTCCCCGAGCCGAGAGAGTGTGTGGACGTCTTACCAATTGAGCTAACCTTGGGGCTACTTAAAATCAAATATTATAACTACATACTGATAGTAAATAAAAATTAATATTAGAATGAAGAGTATTTGTTAGAGTATAAGTTAAAATCAAAATTTAAGTTAAAAAGTTTAAATTGCATCATGGAAATAAACCTTGGTAATAAATACATACATACATAATAATTAAAAAATAAGCCTACTTTTAAGTTAGAACAAAGAGTTAAAGTTGGAATTGGAGTGCAAGTTGAAAATAAAAGGAACACTTGGTTAAGAACCCCAACCCTGGGGCATAGTTCACACCTACCCTTAGCATTGCTTGATTTTTTGGTGTTTCCTTCCAACTAGTTCACCTATTCTAAAGTTCATTGTACTTTGTCATTATAGGTTTCATTTGATTGCTTGTTCATGTTTTTAATGTTTTGTTTTACCCACATGGCTGCTCCAAGTAGTGTATTTGTGCAATCTGTTCATAATTGTCATTGCCGCTCGAATTCTTTCCAGTAAGTTAAACTCGAATAGGTCATTAACAGGCCAAACAGATACAAACATCCCTATGCATGGATTCATGTCGAACAATCTCCTGCATCAGCAATCGTACTATGTCCAAATATGGAATTCAAAGAATTGATGCACAGCGTAATAGGTATGGGTGGTAATATGGCATACTTTACTTTACTTCTTGGACATGCTTTAGGGCAAAGGTTTTAGATTTTGGATTGGTGAAGTTGGCACCAAAGGAAAAGAACTCTGTGGAGACCATATGAGCCGACACTTTTGGATATCTAGTTTTATATTTTGGATTGGTGAAGTTGGCACCAAAGGAAAAGAACTTTGTGGAGACCATATGAGCCGACACTTTTGGATATCTAGCACCCGAATATGCAGGTAATTAAGTAACTTTTCCTTTTACCCTAGAATAGTTATCTCTAAAATTGTGTACATTCTTAGTTGAGTATTTATAGAGACTATAATGAAACATCTATGAGGATGTCACATGGATTACATTCAGAACATTCTGACAGTGAATTTAGACTAGCATAGATCCATCTAAAAGGGGATCTACCAAGCACCGAGAGGGATCAAATCTCTTAAGATGCAAACCCTTTTTTAGAGTGGAATGTTTACAATTTTAGTTTATCTAATTTATGTTGTTATATATATATATGCAATTCTAAATAATTTAAATTTAAATTAAGCCGACAAGTTATTTTTAATAATATTTTATAAAAGAGACGCATTAACTATAGGATGAGCATGGAAAGAGTTACACATCTCTCCTATACTAGGCTGTAGAATGCACCTCTTATGTGCAAAGATTTCAATTCTAAAAAAATTCACTAATACACATCCCAAATATCCCAAATAGACATCCCAATTCAAAATTAAGTAGACATACAACATTTAGGCAACAACAACAATTAAAAAATGCAGGTACCACCAATCACCTAGCTCAATTTAGGTAGCAAAAATTTTAAATTAGGCAGACATGAAACTTTTGATTTAGAAAGACAAACAGACACCGCCTAAGAAGCAACTCGATTTACATAACAACCATTTTGGGCAAGACAAACAACGATTTTGCAACTTTTGATTTAGGCAGAGAAGTAGCCACCACCCATGAAGCAACTCGATTTACTCACTTTCGAACATGATGAACCAAATCAAATTAAATCTCTGAATTTGCCTGGTTGATCGAATTCTCGAATTTCCATATTGACAGGCCTGATTCGGCCAAATTTGGTAGCTATGCTTTTACCCCAATAGGAAAATTAAATATGCCAAATCTCAAACACAAAATTATTTGCTCTGAACCGAATCAAAGTGGCAAGGGATTTTGTTTTATAAAATTTATAGAAGAATCGTTAAAGTTTTCCCAAAATAGTTGAAATGTGGCAATTTCAAGCGCTAGCTTATTACTATCACTTAATTTTTTTTATCAATGAGTATTATTCACCTCACAACGTCGTCCTCACTCTGCTTTCTTCAGAATGCGGGATAAATCTTTTCTTTAAAACAAAACTTGTAACACCCCGGTTTTGACCCTGTTTGCATTAAAAATGTATATGATGTATATATTGTAATTAATCGTGGTGTGGAGCTAAATTAAAAAGCCCCACCATCGATTTATCGTTTTATGTTCCGACGATTAAAATCGTTGCCGAAGGTATATTTTGTGTTAGCCGGCACAATATAATTTTGTCATCATGTAAATATGCAATTTAATTAAAAACCCCAACCAATTAAAAACCCCAACCAACTATGTCTATGCAACAAATAATGAGATGGGGGCATGATTTTCCTAAGGATAAGGAGGGGGGGATATTTAACCTTTGGGGCCAATGGAGAAATGCCAAATGCCAATGGGGGAACCATCAAACAGTCAACTACCTTTCTTGTCTCATTCTCCCAATCATTTAATTCTGCCAGAAATTAGTTGAAGTAGTTATTGCATGGGGATGGGAAGAGTATGGGCTTGATTTTCGAATTTGGGGAAAACCATTTTTGGGGAAAATCACTTTTTGACTTTTGGGGCAAGAAAACACCCAAAATGCATGCCCATTTTTCCATACACCCACGTTCTCCATTTGCTCACGCAGGGAAAGCTTGGGAGCCGTTTTACCCTCACGTGTTTGCTCATTTTCCTCATCTTGCATGCCCAAAAATCTGTTTTTGGTGTTGTTCAACAAGTGGGCAAGGCATATTTTCGCTTTGGGAGTTTATGGCAGTCATTTGGTTCCTGTAATGCCATAGACGTCCTCAAAATTCGTGGGTAAGGGAGATTCACGTTTTTGTGGTCCGTGGAGGTTGTTTTTTGCCCACATGAAGCCAATGAACATTTGTTGAAATTGATTTTGGCTCCTAGGGCTGTTTTAACCACTTACCCTCTTTGATTTTAGCTTCTAGGACATTTTTATCCATGCCTAACATTGTATTTGTGGTGTATTGAATTCGTTTTTGGCCACGTTAGGGCCAAAACATCATGAGGAAATTGAATGGTTATTAGGGGTTTCTCTTGCTCTCCTTGGTGATTAATTTTGTGGCCGAACTGTTTTCCTAAACCCAGAAATTGTGTATATTGTTGTGTATGCCTTTATGTTGTGGTCTGTGTTGAATTGGGAGTGGAAATGGGGCTTGACCAACTTGATAAATCTAGTGCATGAGGAACCTCACTGAGAGATATTGAGGGTTGATTGTTCCTTACTGCACATCCTGAAGCGGCACTGGAAAGAAATGCATAGCCTGAGGGACTGTATAGCAGAGAAGGGGATGATTCCTTGTGTTGGGTGTGTATGTGTTGGGAAATCCAAGTCAGATCTTGTGTAGGTGTCCATAGCTCTGTGGTTGAGCTCACTAGCTTAGCAAACAAACCTTTCTATCCTCTTGGCAGTCTGATAAACCCAAACATAGCTTTGGCTTGACTGAGTTTTGACATATCTTTGGCTATGTGTGAGTTTGCTTAGTTTTCTTTTCCTTGGGGAATCATGCCTAGCTCAGGGGTGGCAGTGTTGCTGAGAGATTAAGGAGCACACTGGCCTATGGTTGGGTGGAACATTGTAGCGACATAGCTGGTTGCGGGGCGTTCTTCTTCATAAGATAAGTATTCTTGTGTTTAAATCCCTGCAATTACATTTGATAATGAATTACAATGAACATGCTGAGTGCTTGAATGTATGGTTTTGTTTCCGCTGTATGGTGATAATATATACATGTTTTAATTCAAAGCATTTCAATTTTTATGTGTATGTTCATGGGGCTAGTTTCTCGGGTAGATAGTAGCATCGGTAGCATCCTCCTCGTCGGTCGGAGGGTCAGGGACGTTACAAAACTATTTTTAAATACTTTTACCTTTGCATTTCTTAATAGGGCGTGTATTGTATTGAGTCTGCTTTTCTCGATGTGAATTTGTTTCTCTTCAGGGATTCCACCTTCGCAATTTCACTGGCGGTTCTCAAGAGCAATTCTTCTGCATGCGGCCAATACTTCATGGATTTTTCAACGCTAACTCACAATAACCATGTCTTTTTCCACAGTTTTATCCTCATACATTGGTCTTTGTTTACCAACAATATTGCTCAAAAACTCTCAAGGATTGTATGGGATTTGATCCTTAATTCCTAGACTTTTGTCAATAACTATGTGAAATAGAAACACATTTTGTGTATTTTTTTTATAGATAATGATCATCGACACAACATGGCCAAGGATTTATTATGCATCAACAAACACTTTTTATGGAAAACAATATAAAAATAATTCTGGAAGACATTGAGAATAGGAAGCTCTGGTGTAGGCTCTAATTTATATTTTATATTTTTTAATATTTAATATTTTTTATTTATGTCGGCTAGTATAATGTGACTAACATGACAGGATGTCCCTCATACTGGGCTGGAGAGCACCTCACTTCTCTCGGTGCAAACATCAAATAGAAATGATTTTCTTTCAGGTTAGTGTATATGGGAGATCTTGTTAATTGAGAACGTTTTTTAGTTTTCACAGAAGGACTATTAGTTGAGAAATTGACTTGGGAAATACTTAATTTTAGAACTTGAACAGGTCATTGCACTGCACTGTTACTGAACTACCAAATCATTGCACATGAACCATGTTGTCAATGTTTTGGCACCTTTAGCTCAGAAATGGAATGAAAAATATATAGATAATGATGATTCTGGGGGAATCATCATTATCTACTGCCCTAAAAGTTCAAATCGAGGAGACGTGTCTCGCCATAACTGAGAAAGTAACTGCTTGAAGCCACAACTGTGGAAGCTCATGGCAAAGTACATGGCAAAATATTGGATCTAAAGATTCTAAACAATTGGGAAATCTGTAGAAATACATGTATTATGTCTATTATGTATTCATTATCTATTGTTTTCTCGAACTGCTACTTTTATATTAGAAGCTAATGTGCATGGATCTTTTGAATGCTACTTCTATTTCCAGCCTAAACGGTTTGAATTCTATCAATATTGTGAAACGATCTACCTTGTTCGAATCCGAACTATATAAAATTCATTTCTATGATTTTCAAAAGTATATTCAATGAGATTATGTGGAATTTGACATATTTCATGCTATGTCATACAACACATTTGCGTCATTTCTTCATCAGATAAATTTTTCCATTTTTCCCATGCCATCGCATGTTCCCTGTACACTGTGACGTTATATGAAAGCCCTATTTCCTATTCTATAAAATTGTTAAGTTCACTAAACTTGTTATATATTCTGAGTTGGCCTATTCTCTAACTTTTGATAAATTAAAGTGTTCCATTTTTTTGTGGTATTAACTGCAATCTTGCACTACCTCATTTGAATGTTACATTTTCTGACTTCTTTTACCCTCTAACAACCACCTTATCCGGGTATTACTGCACCTCCTTGGGGCAATTGCTAGTTAATTACTTTCATATGAAACGCATTGAGCTTAGTGCGGTAAATCGACGATAAGAGAAAGTTAGATATAATTCTGGCATGGCTTACACCTGGAGCCATCGTTTCGAAGGTTTTGGTTGCATAGATATTAATAAAATATGTAGTATGCATGCTGGCAAGGGAGGCTAAAGAAAAGGACGCGTGCAAAATTTGTGTGTCACCTACCGGAAAGTTTAGGAACGTCTGTGTTTGGTTACCAGGGAAAAGACATACGCTCCCCGGTTTTGGAAATCAATTGGTCTTTGAATAGAGGGAGTTGCATCTGCAATATGCCAATTCTTTTGGAGGATCTCAGTTGTCAAAGTAGTTGAGAATAGCCAGTTCTAAGGCATGCACTCGTCTAAAGGTAATTTAGATAAAAACTGGGCAGGGGAGAGGCGTTGTCCACTTACTGCAATTTCTTATCTATAACTTTATGGAATTTTTAGACAGTGTAGAATTAAAATATGTTATTTCTTTTTCAATTTCTATAACATTTTATGAAATTCATGGACCTGTGGATCAATTATATATCTTTAGTTTTCTCATTAATATTATTTTTTTTTGTCTTTTTGACATGAGCTTAAAAAATATGTAAGTTTAAACCATCTAACTAACTGTTTGAAGTTGAAATCAACTGGTTAACTAAGTCAAGCATTAACTTCGTTGTTGATCTGTTGGATAGCTTGAACCTATATGTTTGGTAGGGATAGCCTTACTAACTGTTTGAAGTTGAAACCAACTATAGTTTAGGTGTGGGAAAATTCAATCCATAGTTGAAACCAACTATGGTTTAGGTGTGGGAAAATTCAATCCAGATATTGGTAAGCAATTCAAGCCTAAAAGGGCAACACTCAGCTACGCTCAATACTTTTCAGAGGGCTTGATCGGAAGGTAGGCAGGTATATCAGAAGCTCAATTTTTAATTTCTGAACATTGTGATATAATATAACTGATGGCATTTATCATGTGTACAAGTTGGAGGAGATATATTTGACAACTATATTGAATTGTCCACTTGTACAGTAGTGACAAACGAAGTGTTTGTGTCAAACAATACACTGAGACCCCAAACCGAGGAGTTGTTGCTAATGAAAGATGAAACAATCACGAAGAAGGAAGAAGTTCATGAAAACCCACAGGTTATTCTTATGCTTTAAATATGATGAAACCACTGGACTGACATTCTTCAACCTGTCGGAGATCAAAGAGTCCATGGGGAATTTCGCGGCGTCCAACATAATCGGCGAAGGAGGTTTCAGCCTACGTGTAAAGATAATACCAATCAACATCATATCATATTGGTTTGCATTATAAAGATAATACCAATCAACAGCTCTGATTCTTCTATGCGATGGCATCAAAAATATTTCATATGAAATTTTAACTTCACAAATGATGGTGGGTTTTATTCGTTTGAATGCTATGACATATATTACTGTGATTTTTGCAGTCACGTCAAGCTCTAATTAATAATTGAACCAAGACTTTTTTATGCACTAACGCCCATCCACATGAGTTAAACTTGAATTTTGACTTCTAACTTATACATTGGTTATTAATTTATGTACTATGACCAAATCAATAATTTAATATGATAAATTTGGCTTTTATCTTGCTGATCTGTCGATGTGTGGCATTATCAACGTGAAGCGAGAGTCCTTGAATTCATATGATCTCCTGCAACATAGCCACATATGAATTAGTCATAAAACAATAAAATTCATATTAATTCACCCTGCTAAAATTTTTAAAAGGAATAAATACCTGGGAGACTTCTTGTGTTTATCCTATTTAAGATCTTTAATAAGTTGAGGATGTAAAAGTTTAGCAAATCCATTTTTCCCTATAGTTAAAAGTAAATGAATAATACCACTTTATTTTGTTTTATTGAAAACATTAAACTAATAGGAAAATACTAAGTCCCATGACTAAACTTAAAAAGAATTGCATAATAACTAAACTTATAAAGGAATTGCATTCTACATGCATAAGTTCAATGTTGATAAGTTTTAGAATTATATAATTTGTTTGGTGAATTGGTTTTATCTAGACAAAAACTATGTTCATATAATTTGTTTGGTGAATTGGTTTTATGTAGATAAAAACCATGTTTTAAATTTGGAATTAATAATTTTTAAATAATAATAAAATTTAATTTATCAATTTTTATGTATATTAATAAATTTATTTTTAAAATAAATGTAGAGAATATATATATATATATGTTTTATAAAAATTATGATTCATAATTGTATGAATATTATGAATCATAATTAATGTAATCAAAAGTTTAATTAAATAATAACTTCATAAAAAATGTTTTCTTGTTCAATTAAATAGTTTATGTTTACTTTTTAAAATTAAAATAGTTTTACCATATAAATTAGATTATGTAAGAGTAAGATTAACTTAGGTTTTCTAGATTTTAACTGAAAGTACAAAAATATCAAGTTACAAACATAAAATTATTTATAATGAAAACTGAGGTTCTTAAAACTTTGATAGAGTACTCAAATCAAAATAGCGAACTAGATTTCATCCTTTGATATACATAATCCCTCAAAATAAAGATCAAAATTCCAAGTATTTAAACATTTAATCAATTATTTTGATCTACATTTAATCAATTATGATAAAGTGGAAATAATGGGGTTAAAACAAAATGATGCCACTTCACCTAAAGCTAAATTGAAGCATGTAATCAACTCAAACAAACTCATATAAGAGAATGTAAGCATGATTAGGAAACTAGGAAGCCATGAGATTTGATTGACAAACATCACCAAATCTCCTAAGATGAAAACCAAGCATGGAAAACCAAAAAGTAAATATTTACAAAAATAATATGTGGGGCCCCTAAAATATCATACGGATTTTAAGGGGAGTTGTTGGGGTACCAACATGGCTTAAATAAATTCTTCATTTATACCATAAGATGTCATTTCTCCACTCAAATTTGGGGTTTTAATTCACATTGTTGATTATGAAGCAAGTCTCTAGGTTCTTGGCATACTCGGTTTGAATTTCATCCAACCATTCGATAATCACTATTGATATTGCAAAAACTTGCACTTCTTCATCTCTTCATGAAAGAGCGTCAACTACTACATTGTCTTTTCTGTTTCTATACAGGATTTCCATATCAAATGTATCATTCTTCTCTATCCATTTACATTGCTCGGTTGTCAACGTTTTTTTCTTGTAACAAGTATTCAAGACTATTATGATCTATACGAATCATAAACTTCTTCCCAAGAGATGATATTATCGCCATTTTGTTAATGCATGCATTATGACAAACATCTATTTGTTGTATGCAGACTGTAAGAATTTCCTTTTATTTAAATTCCTAATTTCAAAAGTTATTGGGTGTCCTTGTATCAAGATAGTTCCTATTCCAAAACTGAAGGCATAACATTTGATTACAAATGGTTTTGAAAAGTATGGTGTTGCCAATACAAAAATTGTGGACATAATTTTCTTCAATGCCTCAAAACACCTTTCTGTTTCCTGATTCCATTGAAATCAATTTTTTTTTAGGAGGTTTGTTAAGGGAGTAGTTAAAGGAGCACAGTTCTTGATGAATCTTTAATAATAACCTACTAATCCCGAAAATCCTCTTAACTTGGATATATTTTTTGGCTTGGTCTATTTGTTGTTCACTTTGATTTTATTTGGATCTACCTTGACCCTTTCTTTTGAAATAATGTGACCGAGATACTCTACTTCATGATTTCCGAATATTTTACATTTTTGCATAGAATTGGTTTCCTTCTAAGAGATCTAGGATGTGTTCTAGATACTTTAGATGTTCCTTCCATATCTTTATATATACAAGGATGTAATAAAAAAGACTAACACAAATTCCATTAGGTAGGGATGGAATAGTTCATTCATAACTTTGTGGAAGGATCTAGAAGCATTTTTTAATCCAAAGGGAATTACCTTGAATTCGTGGTGTCCTTCAAAGTTTTGAAAAGTAGTCACGGTGAAATCTTCTAATATGACTCTGATATAATAATAACCTGATCTCAAATCAAGATTTGAAAAATATCTTGCTCCATGAAGTTCATCCAACATGTCGTCGATGAACATAATGGGAAATTTGTTCTTGATTGTTATCTTGTTTAATAATTGATAATCTATGCACAACTTGAAAGAGCCTTATTTCTTTCATACTAGTGCTACTGGAGCTGCATATGAAGTTCTTCTCTTTGTAATAACATCACACTTTAATAGAGATTGAGCTAACCTTTCTATTTTTGCTTTATGGTGATGGGGTATCTATAGGGTTTAACCTTCATTGGACCTGATCCCAATTTAACTTTGATATAGTTCAATTCTCCTCTATAGTGGTAATTTCATGGGAAGATCTTGTTACCTTCATGTATTTTTGAAGTAATGATTAGACTTATGTTGCTATGGAGTCATCTTGTTATGATCTTACATCTCCATATGGAGGCATTGGATCATGTGGGCGAATGCCCCTTTTCAAATAATCTTTTCCATCTATTGAGATGACATGACTTGTGTTGGTGGGGGTGGGGGGGGGGAGGGTTGAAAACCATGTATCTTATACCTTTTCCATTTCCACTTGAATTTAAGAAAATGTTTTTGATGATTAGCTAAATAAGTACCCAAAGCTTGTAGCTAATGGAATCCAAATAGCACATCTACTCCTCATGATAGGTACAATGTAGAGTTCTAATTCCAAATTAAAGTCTTGTATTTGGATTTTCACTTTATGGCACTTTCCATTTGCAACCATTACCTTCATGTTAGGAACCATATATAAAAATAGCATAAGTTACATAGAAATTATTATGTCAAGGAAGTTGTGGGTACTTCTTTTATCGATTAGTAGTGTGACATTATCATTTTTTATATGTTCCTTTCATTTAAGAGTTTATTGTTAGTTGATTCCTATCATGGCTGCAAGTGATATCCTAGGTGTGTTGTCACCTTCTAAGTTTGATGTGATATTTTGGGGATTCTCTACTTCTTCACCTTTTGACTCTTCTGTATCAGATTCATCATTCTCTTATACTTCACATGCATATAATTTCTTTGTATCATCTTATGTGCGGCATCTATGTCTAGGGTCCCATATTTCTCCACACCGTTTGCATTTTCCTTCTTTCATTCTTTGAACTTCCAAACTTCTTTTATCATCTCATATGTGTGGAGGCATGTATTTATCTTTATCGGTGTCTATCATTTGTGGTATATTCCTTCTTGAATAAGCTTTGCCAAATCTTGATTGGAATCCTTTAAGTTTGATTTCTGTTTCCTTTGCCTTACACCTTGCTACTTTAATGGATGGAACATGATGTAATTTTAATTTGTTTTAGATATGCGGTTTAAGACCTCCCAGATAAGATTAGAGAAATTATTCACTAGATATCTCGAATACTCATGTGGCGAGAGCTTCCCATTAATGTGTTAATTCATTAACACTTCCCTTTTATTGTAGTTTGGTGAGTTTTCAGAAAAATCATTTTCGGTAAATCCATGGAATCTCTTAAAAAATCATTTTTAAACGAATGTCGGTTATATGAGTGATTTTATTTCTTACCCCACATATGCCAAATGTATGTGTCACCTCCTATATGCATGGAATCATATTTTCCCTTTTCTTCTTCTATTGTAATGTTATATATTTTGAAGTATTCTCTGGCCTTGTTAAACCATGCTACACATTTATTTTCACTTCCATTGTACTTTGAAAGTTATATTTTGGCCTTATTTTGACCTTAGGTGGGTAAATCAAGAGGGGATAATATTGGGGGCGTCCTAGTAAATTATAGGGAGGTGGAGGTGGTGATAAGGAGCTAGTCATGCTTGAAGTACTCTGTCAATTATTGCAACGTTGAGAGCCTTTATTTTTAAAAGGTTATGAGCTCGTCATTTTTTTTTATCTCGGTTGTGCTTCTTGTCTTTATACTTTTGATCCTGCTCTTGCCTCATGACGCCCATGTTTTTTTTCAGTTCGCTATCGACTTCTATAAGAATTTCACCTTTAATATTGTGTGTCATCACTAAAAATTTATACAACTTGACGAGAACCAGTCATTGTTCTCATTTTTCGGGGGTCAATTTATATAATTGTTTTTGCCCCTGTTTCAAAAAGTGTGTATACTGGTAGCACCATTTTCCACTTCAAGCCATTTTTTTGAGATTTTCAAACTTCTTGGTCATAAAAAACTATAATGTTTCGGTACAGTTCAAAATTTACAAAAAGTATACATTTAGTACCTAGTTACAATGCAAAAACATATACATTTTTTATTTTCTAACATTTAGAAGCTAATAAGAATGAAAAATATATACATTTTGGAAGTTTTTCTTTTAAACATTTCTCTTAAATAACTCATTTTTTGGGCAAATTTGAAAAAGAAAAGAGAAAATAAAGACATTTTGGACCATTTTAAACCTATTTTTAGCTCTTTTATGTGTAAAAATGATATTACTTAGCATTATTTTCCATAAAGTGGCGATTCACATAAGCTCAACAAAAATATACCATATATTTGTAAATAACATATGAAAAAACGTAATATTTATTCTCAAAATAAAAGATTAAAGTCAAAACATTACATAAATATCTTATCAAAAACTTGTCAAGTTTGGAATTTTTCTCAACGACATGAAACTAATCAATAATATAATGCAGACCAAAATCTTCATCGAAATTGGCATTTTCTATAGCTTGGCTCTCTTCTTGGACCTCATTTGTTTATGCCATTGGGTCTTCTACTTCTGCGAAATTCCCAAAGTGATAATTTCCAAACATCCCTTTTAATGGTGGTTGAGCCTCTTTTGAAATCTTTTTTCTCATGAAATTCTCCTTTATTCAAACCAACTTCCTGCATTTCAGCTGGAAGAACTTGTATAGCATTAATTCTTTGCTTGATATAATTGCAATGTAGTGGATCATTATCTATGGATATGCAATTTCTTACTTTTTGTAAGGAGCATGTTATTGTTGTACCTAATCACCACATCCATAAAAAAAATGTTAAATAACATAATGAAACATAAATACAAAAAATATATCATATAGATATAGATTAATGACACTAGTTTCATATGTAATATCAGAAATATTACATGATCCTGAGAATAGTCCATTTTCTCTTCCTCTGGCATAGATCCTCCTCATTGAGGAGCGTATCTCCTCCCCACTTCCCATAGGGGTCTGTTGCATGCCCCTATGGGAAGTGTGGAGGATCTGAGCTCCTCCCCCAGACGCCCAATGGAGGAGCGTAGCTCCTTCCTGTTGCCCAAAGGGGCATGCTGCATGCCCCTATGGGCAGTGAAGAGGAGTTGCACTCCTCTCCTAGGCGCCCTTTGGGAACCCATAGCACATTCCCAATGGGAGCCCCTTTGTGCATCCAAAGCACCCGACCAATGGGCGACACGATTCTGAGAATCATGTGTGCCCATTGGGATCCCAAAGGGTGTTAGAATTTGAATGCCATATGTTCTTCAAGCAGAGAGTTCTTATTATTTTGCAGCAATTGAATGGAGGATGAACATACAAACTAAGCAAAACAAACCACACAGGAAACATACAAGTATTGCTCAGGAATTTACAGTATATTCATCATAATAATATCCAGTGTACAATAGATTACAAATATGTAGAATTCGAATTCTCCAAGTGGATAAGACTGTATCTAACTAAATCTTTAAATCAAGGTCTCCCAACCAATATCGGAGTCCAACAAATCAACTCTCCGATGACCAATAACTCCAACAGACAGTAACAACTAGTAAACTCAGTGCAACTGAGTGTGGTAGGTGAACAAAAGCGCTCCTCCACATGCATGCATGCATTATCCATGCAAATCATGCGCTAGCTAGCTAATAGTGAGTCATATGAAGGTAACTGAAGGCTAACTGTGGCTAACTAGTGCTAACTCCAACTAATTGAAGTAGGTTGGTGCCGGGACTCCCAGTGGCTCCTAAAATGTAGGGATTGGTCTAGGAGGCGCCCCACTGATGCATGAACATGCACTAAGTGGAAGTTAACCTCTAGCATTGTCCCCCACACTTCAATGACTAGTACATGTGGCCCCATTGGGCCATGTGGACCCAATTTTACTAGTGGACTCATTTAATTAATTGAGGCTCCTAAGTTAGGCTAATTAATCTAATAGAAAGTATGAACAAGGGAGGATTAATAATCCTAACACCCCCCCTGAATCCTAACTTGGACAACTTATGGGCCTTAGTAACGAGACCATAGGTCACCCAATATACAATCTAAGAGACATAATACAAATGAGGTAGGAAAACCTCTTGGGAAAACCCCCCTCAAGATAGGAACTGAGAATCAAGCCCTAATGCCCAAAAGAGACCTGAGAAAGGAAAATATATTTTTCAGTAAAAGACTTGGTAAAAATATCTGCAGTCTGATCCTATGTCGGACAGTAGTGTAGCATGATGGTTCTGTCATGCACTAGTTTTCGAATGTAGTGCATGTGAACTTCTATGTGCTTTGTCCTCTGCTTCTGAATAGGATCACTGGAGATCATGATTGTACTTTGGTTGTCACAATAAAGATCTACTGGAGATGAATTCTGAATCCTGAACTCTGTCAAGATGCCATGCAGCCAAACTGCCTGAATAGCTACATTCACAGCTCCTCGATACTCTACTTTTGCTGAAGAAAGTGCAAGGGTTTCTTGCTTCTTGCTGGACCAACAAATTGGTCCAGATCCAATCATGAATACAAACTTGAGGTGGATTTCCTATCATTTCCATCTCCTTCCTAGTCTAAGTCTGTAAATCCTGTGAGATATGTTTGTTCTCCAGCAGCATAGTGGATCCGATAGTCAATAATACCCTGCACATAGTGCAAGATCCTGTTTTCTGCCTTCGAGTGCAGCTCATGTGGCTCCTGCATATATCTGGAAGCATCACTCACAGCATAGGATATGTCTGGTCTCGAATGAGTGAGATACAGAAGGCTTCCAATGAGTTGTTTGTAGAGAGTGTTGTCCACCAAAGGCTTGGAACCACCTTCTTCAAGCCCGATGCCTGATAAGAAAGGGCAGGGGGATGCCTTGCAATCCTCCATGTGGAACCTCTTAAGCATATTTGATGAATACCTGGACTATGAGATCATGATTCCTGAAGTCTTCTGACTTACTTCGAGACCAATGAACTGTCTTAACAATCCCAAGTCAAACATGTAAAATTCTTTATTAAGAGTAGACTTGATGCTGCTTAATCTAGCAGCAGAGTTGCTAGTAATGAGCAAGTCATCCACATACAATACAACTAGAATCAAGAACCCCTCCTTCTTCTTCATGTAGACATTGCAATCATATTTACACCTTTCAAACTTCTGAGAGATGAGGAAAGTATCCATCTTGGAGTACCATGCCCTTGGGGCTTGTTTGAGTCCATACAGTGATTTCCTTAGTCTGCAGACTAAGGAAGGATCATCAATAAACCCCTTATGTTGTTTCATATAGATATCCTCCTCCAAATCTCCATGGAGGAAGGAACTCTTCACATCCATGTGGTGTACTTCCCATCTCTTGGAAGAAGCAATGGCTAATACCATCCTGATAGAGTCCATTCTAGCTACTAGAGTGAATGTCTCATTATAGTCCAAGCCTTGGACCTGACAATACCCTTTTTCCACCAACCGAGCATTGTACTTGGTTGTGGTTCCATCAGTAGCTATTTTGGTTTTGTAGATCCATTTTCAATGTACCAGCTTCCTTCTTGGAGGTAAGGGGACAAGTTCCCAGGTATGGCTGTCATGTAGCGAATCAAACTCCTCATCCATGGCTTCTTACCATCTAGGATCATGGAAACACTCCCTGAAGGATTGAGGATTTGACCCAAGAATCATAAAACACCTCTCAACAAGAAGAGGATTTGTGTGAGATAGTGCTGCACTCTCCTTCTGATACTGGGACCTCGTTCTTCTTTTGTCATCTGGATCCCCAACACCATCTCCAGCTGCTTCTATGAGATTCTTGGCCCATTTAGGCTGCTGGAATGAGGTAGATGTTGGATATGGATCTAGATCCCTTTGAGTTGTAAGCTCAATGTCTGGATCAAACTGGGATGACTCCTCTTCTGAATCTGAATCAGAAGTGTCAGGATTTAAAACTGAAACTGCAATAGGAAGTGAAGGAATGTTTATACCTTCATCAGCTTCAAATGGAAGCTATGATGATGTTAGAACTGAGAATGGTATAAAGTGAGAGAAATAGTATGCCTCGGAGGCATGATCAACAATCCCTTTCGCTACAATTTCCCCAGTTGATATATTGGTGATCTCTACTGAGTCAGGTCCAAACAATAATTGCTTTGGAAATCCAGTATGGGTCATCTTATAAACAAATAACATATTAGTTGCAAGTGAGGGCACATATAGGACATATTTGGACACACCATGCTTTGCTCTGATGGTTCCCTTCCCTACTGCTGGGGTTTGGGAATCATCTCCCATGTGAATAGTGGGACATTTTTTGGCACTAAGAGAGGAGAAGAGATCCTTGGAGGAAACCATGTGGTTGGAGGCTCTAGAATCAATCAAATAGGCTGTAGACTGAGGTAGTCCTGCTTTCAAATCATGACATCTTTCATGTCCATTATCATACTATTTTTCTCTTTGAATGTTATGCTACTTGAGAAGAGTAGAAATTTTATCAAGTTCCTTACTCAAGTAATGATCTTCAAGGTGATACCTTTTTCATAGTAGGGACACAATGTTTTCCCAAATTTCTTCTTCTTAGATCCGGAGGCCCTTTCAGAAGCTTGCTGATTTGGTTTAGGCTTCGAATCAACTGTTTTGGGATCCTTCTTCTTTGATTTTCCCTTTTCTTGCACTTTGGAAGAGTTAGTAACCAATAGAGCTTGATCTTTGGAAGTCTGGATGAATCCCATTCGAATCAATTTGTTTTGTTCTTTGATTAAGGACTCGTAGAATGAATCTAGAGAAGGTAGTTTCCAATCATGAAAGATTTCCCACTTTGAATGAAACATAGAGACATAGACAGAGTACTCAGGACCTAGTTTTCTAAGTATTGAAAGGACATTCTACTCATCCGTCTGCTCTATCCCACATTGTCTGCATTGTAGCACTAGAGACTTGAATTTGGAAAATAATTGCTCAATGGTATCGAAACTGCTGGGATGTAAAGATACCAACTCATTCTCTAGAATGTGTCCCCAAATCTCATCTTGTTTATTAAACAAGCTATCAAGCTTCTCCCAGGATTCTCTGGGAGTCCTCAATACTTCCAGATGGAAGAAGAGATATCTGAAAATATAAGTACCTAAGTACCCGAATGCTTCATCACAACAGTTTAGGAACTTCTTCCGCTCTACCGGATGATGAGGTTCAGCTTCCCATCCATGTATAATCCTGTGGTAGCCATGCTTGGGCAAGGCTAGCTGCATATCAATCCTCCAATCAAGGTAATTGGAAGTTGCGAGGATCCGTGGCTCAGGAGTTTGAGAACTCATAATTGCTCCGGTAGGGAGACAACAAATACTTCTTTCAAGCTATGTAGCACTTGTTAATTTCACTGCAAATAACAATAAAACACATGAACTGTTAGAATCATGCTTTTCCTCCAGACATGAACATGTTTTCAGGGTCCGTCACGCCCTCTCCGCTGCTCTAAATGAATCCAGAGCTAGCAAATTTTCATAGGGGACTTCTATGGAAACCCAGGTGCTTCTGATGTTCGATGAGGAGAAACAAGCATGAAACCTGCCTGAGAAGGATCTGATACCATGTTATAATTTGAATTCTATATGGTCTTCAAGAAGAGAGTTCTTATTATTTTGCAGCAATTGAATGGGGGATGAACATACAAACTAAGAAAAACAAACCACACAGGAAACAGACAAGTATTAATTAGGAATTTACAGTATATTCATCATGATAATATCCGGTGTACAATAGATTACAAATAGGTAGAATTCGAATCCAGGAGGAGTGAATTTGAATTCTCCAAGTGTATAAGACTGTATCTAACTGAATCTCTAACTCAAGGTATCCCAACCAATATCGGAGTCCAACAAATCAATTCTCTGATGACCAATAACTCCAACAGCTAGTAACAACTAGTTAACTTAATGCAACTGAGTGTGGTAGGTGAACAAAAGTGCTCCTCAACATGCATGCATGCATCATCCATGCAAAGCATGCGCTAGCTATTTGGTAGTGAGTCATCTGAAGGTAACTGAAGCCTAACTATGGCTAACTAGTGCTAACTCCAACTAACTGAAGTAGGTTGGTACCGAGACTCCCAGTGGCTCCTAAAATGTAGGGATTGGTCTAGGAGGCACCCCCACTAATGCATACACATGCAGTAAGTGGAAGTTAACCTCTAGCATTGTCCCTAACACTTCAATGACTGGTACATGTGGCCCCATTGGGCCATGTGGACCCAATTTCACTAGTGGACTCATTTAATTAATTGAGGCTCCTAAGTTAGGCTAATTAATCTAATAGAAAGTATGAAAAAGGGAGGATTAGTAATCCTAATAAAGGGAGTTCGAGGGAGGAGCGCAAATAATCCCATCTTCCCATAGGGCATGCAACATGCCCCTTTGGGAAGTGGGGAGGAGTTATGCCTCTCCCCTGGGTGCCTTCTGGGCGCCCAAAGTGTCCATCTAACGTGCGATGTGTTTCTGAGAATCGCATGCACCTAAGCTCAAAGGGCACGAAAAGTGTCCGCCCAACGAGAATCGCATCGCCGGTTGGGTGGGAGATTTTAGCACCCGACCAATGGGCGGCGCGATTCTGAGAATCGTGTGTGCCCATTGGGATCCCAAAGGGCGCTCGTGGGAGGAGTGCAAATAATCCCCGCTTCCCATAGGGCATGAAACACGCCCCTTTGGGCAGCGGGGAGTAGTTTTTCCTCTCCCCTAGGCACCTTCTGGGCGTCCAAAACACCCATCTAACGGGTGACATGTTTTTGATAATCGCATGCACCCAACGCCTAAAGGGCGCCAAAAGCGTTCGCCCAACGGGAATCGCATTGCCGATTGGGTGGGCGTTTTTAGTGTCCAAAGGGCACTTGGGGGAGGAGCTCAGATCCTCCCTATTTTCCATAGGGGTGTGAAAAACGCCCCTATGGGAATAAGGGAGGATTTTTCCCCCTCTCACGGGTTCCCAAAGCGCGCACCCGTTGGTGCGACGCTCTGGGAATCCAAAGGGCGTTTGGGGGAGGAGCGCAGATCCTCCCCACTACTCATAGGGGCTAGGGGCATGCTGCATGCCCATTTCAATAACAGGGAAGAACTATGATCCTCCCTTGGGTTCCCAAAGCACCCACCCAAGCCCAAGCCCAAAAGAAAAAAAATGTAAATTTTGGGCACCTGCCCAAGCCTAAAAGAAAAAAATTGTAAATTTTGGGCACCCGCCCAAGCCAAAGCCTAAAAGAGATATTTTTTAAAAATTACATTAAATTTAACCCTTGTGCATCCAAAGGGCACACCGAGCTAAAAAGAAAAAAAAGGTACAAAAAAAACATTGAATTCAACCCTTGTGCATCTAAAGGGCACTCTAAGTCCAAAAGAAAAAAAAAACATTGCACAAAAATGTAAATTAAACTAACCTTGAAAATCCCCTCGGTGGTATTTAAAATCCTTGTAGATTTCTACAATTTTTATAATCATTGTTTTTAGGAGGCACAACAAGATTTGAACTCGGAATCTAATGAGCAAATTCGATGCAATCCAACGAAATTGTCCCTGCCGTCAGATTTCACCTTTTTAATTACAATTTTTTTTATTATCAATTTTCTCCAGTTTTCGTCGTATATATGATGGCTGCCAGATCTGACGACGGTCGTCAGATTTTCAACTTCTGTTGTTGGATATTGAACAATAATATTGCGACTGTCAATATCCTAATTTCGTCAGAGATCCAACGATAATTTATTTTTAGAAACTATATAATAGGAGTATTTTGACATGTTTTCTATAGAAGCGATGATTTTTGAAAGTTATAATCTTCGCATGGACTATTTCAGATACAAAAATGCATAATTATTTTAATTGTTATTGTGATTAAAAAGGGTGAAGTGTGGACCTTGATTTTTTAATATTGATAATCATCAGTCAAGGTTGGTATCAGAAAATGTCGGAACATAACAATATTCTTGATCCACACGATCAAAATCGTGAATTGCTTGCTATATTGTGGGATGGAATGAAAAGAAAGGGTGATGGGAAATATTATTGTCCATGTAGTCAATGCAGGTGATTTAAAAGGATATTAATAAATATCACAACATCCAAAATACATTGTATGGAATATGGACATGCTGAGGGGGGACATCACTATTGTCCATTGGTAATTTTTTCATTATATATGTCTTTATATTGATTGGTTTTGTAAATCTTGTATCATTTTAATATTTCTTATATACTAATATATTTTGATGGTTTCATGTAGTTATAAAGGAAATAACTCCTACGAAATATCGCCTGGAGGATGTGCTTTCAGAACAAGCACCGATGGAACATGGAGCTATGAGTAATGAAGAACAAGTTAATCATCATATTAAAGAATGTGATAATACTGATAACATAGTTGAATATGATAATACAGATACATTGATCCATGATACATTCAATGTTAGAATGGATGATGCTAATGATGATGATCATGCAAATGATTACTTTGATGATGTTCATGATTTAAATCTTCTTAAGAAGGCATACAAACCCCTTTATGAAGGCTACAACACAAATCTTCTCCCTTCTATATTGTTGATAATGAACTTGAAGGTTATGAATATTCTTTCAAACACATCAGTCACACAGATGCTAAGGTATGTAAGATATTCCATCACATATATATGACTGTGATAAATTTTATCTTTGTTCCTCTGATAATTTCATTGTTAATTCAAAAGTAAAATTAATATGGATGAAACATGTTTCATTAAAATTATTTATATATTATATTAACTAGTTTTTTACTTTAATTTATTGCTGCTTGATAATTGAATTTGTGTTACCACTGTTAAATATTTTACCTCGCACATATCAAGATTTATTTGTCATCATGAAAGAAATTGGAATGCAGTATGAAGCAATTGATGCATGCCCCGATGACCATATTATATTATAAACAACATGAATTTGAAACAAAATGTACAGAATGTCATACCATTAGATATCGAATAGATCAATGAACAAAAAGGGTTCCTCGCAAGGTTCTTCGTTAAATTCCCATTATTCCACATTTGCAACGATTGTTTAGGTTCAAAAACATAGCACAATTTATGGATTACCATGCACATAATAGAATCCAAGATGACACTCTTTGAATGCCTGCAGATGGTTATGCATTTAGAGATATGAAGGAAAAATTGTCACACTTTAAAGAAGAAACTCGTAATGTTAGGATTTTTTTGGTAGCGGATGATGTCAATCCATATGTAGAGAAGAGATCTACTTACTTGGTGTGGCCTATTTTTGTTGTCAATAATAAAATTCCTCCATGGTTGTCAATAAAGACGGAGAATGTAATGTTGGCAATGATTATTCTAGGTATGTGTCTACAACAATTTCTTTTTAATATAGTGGCATCTCATTTGTCGTATAATGTCATAATTGTTTTTGTCTTTTACTGTTGTGTATTATTTATATGTCTTAATGGTTGTAACAATTATATATATTTTATACGTTCAAATCAATCAGGCAGGTACCAAGTTAAAGATATGAATGTATATATCGAGCCTCTTATTTACGAACTACTAAAGAGATGGAATGACATCACTATGTATGATGTATCTAGACCATTACGACAAAGGCAATTTGAATTCCATGCAATGCTTGTATGGACACTACATGATGCCCTAGGGTTAACCCATTTTTGTGGTATGTAATTATAATGTCGACTTTAATAGTATTTAATTTTATGACATTTATATATTATGCATGCATGTTTTTTTAAATAATCCATTCAATTTATATAATTATAATTGACAATGTTAATCCATCGACTCTTTATGTAGGTATTCAAAGAAAGATAGATTTTTCATGTCCAGTTTGTGGTCCTAAGATCAAATCCCATCGTTCAAAATTTTTACGAAAGGAGTTTTTTGATGAGTATAGGCACTTCCTCACTAAGAATCATATGTATTGAACTATCGATAAACATCTATTCAATGGGAAGAAAGAGACTGCATTAAAACTATAGAGAATGACACCTCACCTATGGAAGTTGAAATATAATAGAAATCATCAAGGTACATACATACCAAATTTTCTATTGTTCATAATATATGAAATGTTTTGAATCTTTATTTAATGTGTGTAGTTTACTATATTTGACATTGATTTTTGTAAATTATTTATAAACTGTGTCTCATGATGGCCATCATGATCATGAAGGAATTAATTGGATTCCACGAGGAATTAAAATTTATCCTAAATAATTCAGTAGGTTGTCATACTATCAACACCTACAAATTTCTCATTTGTTCGATACAATGCATATTGAAAAGAATGTGGCTGAAACATTATGGTGAACAATGGATCTAAGGAGCGACAAAGAAAAAATTGTCAAAATTTGCAATGACATTCAAGAAGCCAATCATGCAATGAAATATGTCATTCAATTGCATAACAACGACGACCAAGTTATTATAAACTCAATTCCATGGCTGTTAACGGAGCAACAAAGCAATTTTGTAAAAGAAGACATATGAAAAAATAAATTTCCCACCACATTTTGTTCGAACATGAATAATATCATAACCAATAAAGGTAATTTTGTGGGGGTGAAAATGCATGATTGGCATGTCTTCATCAAGGTAATTATTATGGCGTGTGTGTGTGTGTGTATTGTTGTATTTTTTTATTCTCGTGCATATTATTGTTGGTATTTTTTTGTCTTCTTTTTGAAAAAATAATGAATTTTTTCTATAGAATTGTTTTAGTATGTTCTACCTCTATCTATCCTGGAAAATTTTGACAAAAATATCAAACAAGTTATATATGATATTGGAAAATACATGAAATAAGTAGCGATATTTTCCATGCATAAAGTGCTTGTTTAATTCATTGTATAACTTATCTTACAATAGGATAATATATATCACCCTAAATAAAGAGTGATCATGAACTGTTCCAGAGGAACGCTCCTTACATCCACAAAAAGTACAAGGGCTTGCACCCTTAATATATCACAAAAAATACAAGGGATTTCACCCTTAGAGCATGAATTTACTTGCAGACCAAAAAATATTGTAACTATTATACATAGTCTCTTCCAATCTCGATTAAAAAAAACATATTTTACATAAAAAGAATTTGGTTCTAATTCTCTTTTATTTCCTCTATCTCCAGATTACCTGGAGTTAGTAGCAGTGTTAGATTTTTAACATTTAAGCTAGCATTATCTTAGGATCTTTAACTGAGAGAATACCAAGAACAACAATCAAACATAAGAGACAATGAACACAAAGTTTTTCCTCGGGGAAACCATAAAGGAGAAAACCCCACAACTTCCTCAGAGATAGAATCAGCATCAAAAGCAAAACCCCCAAAAAAGTAAGATGATCTCTCGACAACAGTAGTCTCTCTCTCTCTTGTCCCAACAACTTCTTCTCTCTCAGTTATGTGCTACAACTGAGTGTGAGTGAATGTATGATAAATAGAGAAGCCCCCTCTCTAATTATACTAATTACTGACTTGACAACAACTCACTAGGGACGACTTCTCTAGGAGAGTATAATAACCCTAGGGCCCCACAACTGTGGGGGCTTTAACCCTTGACCATAGGAGGGTTACCCACAATGACTTTACATGACTTGTTTACATTATTGAATCTCCCAATAGGAATATCAGGGCATGACATGACTCAAGTACATTACAAACACTTCCTGGAATAAACATCGGGGTACAATACATAAGATATACAAGTGAATACATTCCAAAGTTACAAATACATCAACACTCCCTCTTAACTAGGAAGGTANATTATTCTTCTCTATATCATCTGGATCATCATCGAGTTCTTGTCATCTTCATCTGGATCTGGATCATCACCATTGGATCTGGATCATCACTGCTGGATCATTACTGCTGGATTATCACTGGATCTGAATCATCACTCGATTTGGATCATCTCTGGGTCATCATCACTGGTGCTATCTCTTGATTCTTCTCATCACAAGAAGTTCTACAGAGCCAAACCTTTTTCATGCTGGTTGTAGGCCTAGCCTTCATGTAGGTCTTTATTGTCTTCAACACTTATATCTGACCATGGAATGAACCATGTTAGAAAGGCCCGCCCAACACTTACATCTGACCATGGGAGGAACACATCCAAGCACCATGTCAGAAAGGCACTCCCAACACTCACATATGACCATGGGAGGAACACATCCAAAACCCATTTCAGAAAGGCCCAACACTCACATCTGACCTCATCTTGTTAGAAAGGATCTTCACTTACATCTAACCATGTGTAAACACATCGTGCCAGAATGGATCTGCACTTACATATGACCATGTGTAAATATATCACGACAAAATGGCTCTGCACTTACATTCGACCATGTGAGAACACACCACATCGGAATGGATCTCAGTCCCATACTGAGTATTCCTGGTAACTAACCAGGTACCTCCATTCTCCCAGAGAATGGAATTCAACGCTTATGTATGATTATGTGGGAACACATCCCATAGTCACCTTAGAATGGCTAAGCACTCACATCTGCCATGGAATGAACCAATGCTCTCACCATGACAGAATGGCTCAGCCCTTACATCTGACCATGGAAGGAACCAATCTTCTCACCATGTCAGAATGGCTCACGGACTCATCACTTCTCCTTGGAGGGAACCTCGATCTGGAGAACACCAAGTTTCTCCTTGAAGTATTCAAACTTCACTTTGGCCAATGGATTAGTCAACACATCAGCTGTCTGTTCATCCATCGCAACCTACTGGAGCTTTACAGCTCCTCTATGCACCATATTCCTGATATAGTGATATTTGATCTCGATATGCTTTGACTTGTATGGAACATCGGGTTCTCAAACAACTTCACACAACTCTGGTTGTTGCAATATATACAAGTAGCATCTAACTAAAGATCAAATAAATCAAACAGTAGCTTCCTCATCCATACTGCCTTGCAACTAGCCGAACAAGCTGTAACATACTCTGCTTCGGCTGTACTTAGTGCCACACAGGATTTCTTCCTGCTAAAATAGGAGATCACACCTGATCCCATACTGAAGCAAAATCCTGAAGTGCTCTTTCTATCAATGGCATTTCCTACCCAATCTGAATCAACATAACCTTCCAGGTTAATCTTTTGATTCGCATCATACTTGAGCCCATAATCAACTGTACCCTTCAGGTACCTCAGAATATGCTTTGAAGCAATCAAGTGAACATGTCTCGGATCTGTCAGGAACTGGCTCAAGGTGTTCACAGCAAAGCAAATATCTGGTCTCGTATTCATCAAGTACATCAAGGACCCAATCATCTGATGATACGTCGTGGCATCAACCGCTTTTGATGAAGCATCACTCAATAGCTTCAGGTTCGATGCCATAGGTGTGGTCATGTCTTTGCAATCCATCATCCCAAATCTCTTCAGGATCTCTACCGCATACTTCCCTTGTCCTAGGGAAATTCCATCTGCATTCTACCACACCTCCATGCCTAGAAAATAGTGCATCATACCCAAGTCCTTAATTTCGAACTCAGCAACAAGCTTCCTCTTGGTATCGGAAATCAACCAATCCATACCTATTACATACAGATCATCTACATACAGTAGGAGTATCACTGGGTTACCATCTTCAACCTTGTAGTAAAGGTTGGGATTTGCTTTACTCTTGGTAAATCCTAAACTGGATAGGAAGCTATCAATTCTGCTATACCATGTCCTGGGTGCCTGTTTCAAACCATACAGGGCTTTCTTTAGTTTACACACATGAGTCTCCCTGTCATGTGTCTCAAAACTGAGTGGCTGCTCCACATACACTTCCTCTTCCACTACACCATTCAAGAAAGCAGTCTTGACATCCATTTGGTGTATCTTCCATTTTATTACTGCAGCCAGAGCAAGTACTGATATGATGGAAGTGTATCTGGCTATAGGTGCAAAAGTTTCTTCATAATCTATTCCTTCTTTTTGGGAGAAGCCACGAGCCACAAATATTGCTTTATATTTTTCTATGCTGCCATCTACATCATGCTTGATCTTGTAGATCCATTTGGAAGTTACAATAGACTTCCCTTCTGGTCTTGGAATAACATCCCAAACATCATTCTTCATGATCGATTGGTACTCTTCGATCATAGCATCCTTCCATTCTTTTATTTCTATCGCTTCTTCATAGTTGGAAGGTTCTTTATCGATGAAGTCACATAATAAGGCTACATAACCAGAGCATGACTTGGTTCTTTTCCTTTCTCTGTGATTTTCTTCTAGAGCCCCATATCTTTCTGCACCTTGGATAGCTTCTCATACCCAAGTAGGTTTCCTATTGTGAGGATTATTCTCTTGAGGCGGATCTACAGATTATTGAGGTTCTTCTAATTCTTTATCTTCTTCTCGAATTTCTTCATTCATGGTTGTGTCATGAATTCTAGGTACTTCTATTTCTTCAGTTTCTTCAGCAGGTCTCTTTCTGGATTTGTTGTGAGCCGAGTCTTCGTCAAATGTTACACCCCTGCTGATGTCGATCTTATTGAATCATGGGAAGTATATTATGTAAGCCTTAAATCTTTTAGAGTATTCCACAAATATACGCTTCCTTCCCGAAGGATCTAACTTTGTCCTCTTTTCTTTCGGAATATGTATGTACACTGGATAGCCAAATATTCTGAGATGGCTGAATTCTGGTTTCTTGCCGAAAAACACTTCTTCAGGTGTCTTGTTCTCGAGTACTCTATGTGGAATATGGTTATGTACATACATCGCAGGTCTGGAAACTTCTACCCATAAATGCATGGGAATATCTTGATCACGAAGCATGGCCCTTGCGGCTTCCTTCTTGTTCCCCAATCACTACTGCATCATTAATAGTCTTTCCCTTTGGCCACATGAGAACTTGGCCATCTACAAATGAAACCCTCATGCCTTTTGCATCTAATGTAGATATGGAGAGGAGGTTCTTCTTTAGTCTTGTTACAAACAATACATCCTTCATCTTTATAGACTTTCCAGAATATAGCTTATAGGAGGATTCCCCACTACCTTTTATTGGATACTGGTAGTCATCTCTAAGTTTCACCTTGTGGGGTGATTCATGTTTTGATAGTTTCACAAAGGATTCTTTGAATCCTGTCATATGTTTGGAATCCCCACTGTTTATAATCCAATCATTGCTTCCATGTGTGATGTTTCCCGTGAGAGCAGAAATCAAAACATATTCTTCGTCACTTCAAGAATCATCACTATCTTGTCTAATTCTCTTCTTGGAAGGGTCATCATCTTTTGAAGCATGAGCATGATGTCTTTTCTTGTTTCCCTTCTTCTTGAGAGATCTATCTTTGTTTCTAGGAAAATCTCTTGCAAAGTGTCCTCTTTCATCACATGTATAGCAAATGAACTTAGACATATCTTTAGACTTTCTAAAGTTACTCTTCTGGTGAGAGTGCTTACCTCTGTGATGGCTTGTTCTGGTTTTCTTGGATTGTACTATGAGAGCTTGATATTCACTTCCCATATTTTCCTCTTGTGCTAATATTCAAGCTTCTTCTTGTGAGCATTCCTCCCATAGTCTGCTAAACTTGACTAGCTTCTTTCTGGCACAGATCCCTTGAATGAAAGAGTCCCAAGGCCTAGGGAGACCTTTCAAGGTGGTCATCACAATTTCTGCATTCTCTACTTCTTCATCTACCGCTTCCATCTGTTCCTTGATTTGAGAGACCCTTATAAAGTAAGACTAGATAGTCTCCGTATTCTGGATCTTTACATTCTTTATATGGTTTCTCAGAGTCATCTTCCGGTTTATGTTCTTTCCTTCAAATAGTTTGGTTAGGGCATTAAACATAGCTTTAGGTGTCTTTAGGGAGGACACCTATGGTATGAGGTGATACTTGATTGAATCAACAATCATTCTCTTAGCCATGACCAATTTCTTCTTGTGTAAGGAATTAGCCTCATCTCCCTCTGGAACTGGAACCTCCTCATTGATGTAGGAGTCCAACTCATTTTCTTCCAGGACCAGGGAGATCCTATACTTCCAGGCTCGAAAGTTATCAGCTCCCTCAAGCTTTTCATCAAGCTTGGTATGATGAGACATATTAACTGAGAACCTCAAATGGAAATACAAAAGATTTAGATATTACCAGGTTAAGATGTCGGATGTAGATCTAGAGCTAAATTTCTACAGAGCTGGTTCAGGAGCAGATTAGGGTTTGACTTTCTCGGAGTTTTGTCCAACCAAAAAATTTGATCTTTATCTCTAAACTTCTATTTTGGGGAGGAGATGAATCCATGCCTGGGATCACTCAAAAATTCCACTTCTATGGGAAGCCCTAATTTTCGATAGTGGTGTTGGGTCAAAAATTGAAAATGCTCAGAATCAGATTCTGATTCGACAGAAAGATGCATGCTGGAGAGGAGAGTCAATCCAACCTTCTTTTGCTGAAAATATTTGTAGAGAGATCCAAAAAGTAGGAAGCCCTAGTTTCTGTAGCTGCATAGTGTCTTCTTCTCAGGTTAGCTCTGATACCATGTTAGATTTTTAACATTTAAGCTAGCATTATCTTAGGATATTTAACTGAGAGAATAACAAGCACAACTATCAAACATAAGAGACAAAGAACACATAGTTTTTCCTTTGGGAAACCATAAAGGAGAAAACCCCGCAACTTCCTCAGAGATTGAATCAACATCAAAAGAAAAACCCTAAAAACAGTAAGATGCTCTCCCGACAGTAGTAGTCTCTCTCTCTCTCTTGTCCCAACAACTTCTTCTGTCTCATTTATGCGCTACAACTGAGTGTGAGTGAATGTATGATAAATAGAGAATCCCCCTCTCTATTTATACTAATTCTTGACTTGACAATAACTCACTAGGGCCGACTTCTCTAGGAGAGTCTAATAACCCTAGGGCCCCACAACTGTGGGGACTTTAACCCATGATCAATAGGAGGGTTACCCACAATGAATTTACACGACTTGTTTACATTATTGAATCTCCTGATAGGAACATCAGGGCATGACATGACTTAAGTACATTATAGACACTTCCTGGAATAAACATCGGGGTATAATACATAAGATATACAAGTGAATACATTTCGAAGTTACAAATACATCAACAAGTAGAGCTAGTTTTGAAAGGACATCTGCTTCCATGTTTAGCTCTCTGTAAATATGAGTTATGCTAAAACCTATGAAGAGTTCCAAAATCCTTCTGATTGCTCTCAATAGTTGTTGTAGATGAGGAGCATTAATTTGAATCTTTCTGTTAACCCAATCAACCACCATTTTGGAGTCCCCAAATAATTGTAATTGAGAGATATTGTTGTTTATATCCAAATTTAGGACCGTATGCAGAGCTGCTAGTTCTGCCTTGTTATTGGTGCAATGAACATGAGAAAACTTTGCTTGCACCTTATGTTTATCAAAAAAGTGTATCACACCTCCAGAGACACCCAAAGGAGGGTCTCCTTGACTTGCACCATCAAAGAAAGCCCATGGAACGGTTTTATTTATTTCTGGAGGAACCAAAATTCCCTTTTTAGGCTCTTTTTCTTTTGATTTATGCTCCCTAGTCCACTGCACCACAAGAGATGTTGTTACTTCATGAGGAATCAATTTGTTATTGAAGATGGCAGTATTTTGAGCCCACCATATTGCATATGAAAAAAGGGATGGGAGACCATTGTATAAACATATCGATCTTTTAGCCCACCATGCTTTGGCCTTGTGTTCAAGAGAGCCCCCCTACATCCCTTGAAACTTTAGATCATTGCACACTTCCTTCCATACTGTCTCTGCATAAGAACATAAATTAAGCAAATGAGAATCAGTTTGCTCATCTAAATGACAAAGTGCACACCAGCTTGGACCAATCCATCCCCTCTTCTTAATATTTTCCCAGGTTAAGAGCTTGTTGTTAAGTTCCAACCAAAGAGTTATCTTGGCCTTAAATGGGCCTTCACTCTTCCACACTTGTTTCCTCCAATCCAATTTCTCACCCTGATACTGCTCTACCTCCCAGCTCTTGCAGCCAATTTTGGTCGTGAAAGCCCCATTAGCAGGATTTTTAGTCCAGACCAATTTATCTTCTGCCTCTTCCTCCAGATGAATAAAACATGAATGAAGGAGAGAAACAAACTCATTCCATTATTCTTTAATTCCTTATTCTAGTCCTAGGTCCTCAGAATTCTTCCAAAGAGTTTCCCTCTGTAGAGAAAGTGAACAAGATTGGCTAAGTTTTGAGATCCCTAAGCATCTTGGTTTCACAATTAGGACATCTGACAATTTATATCTCTCCCCTGCTCCTACCCATGGATCTTTCCTGACCCGTACTTATCTCCCATTTCCTATAGACCAATCCATCCATTTCCCTACTTGGGGGAAATATAGCACCAGAGATTTCCATCCTATAGAACCATTTTTGTATGATTTATCATGTTTCCTTATTCAATATTGGATTGAACCATTGGGGCAATATTTGGAAATTAAGACCTTCCCCTAGAAGGAATTCAGATTCTTTATTAGGAACCACAAAGTTTTTGCAGCCAAATATTGGAAGAAAAGGAAAGGGTTGTTGATACCCTATCCACCCAATTCTTTAATATTGGATAGCGTTTGCCACTTAGCCAACGATATTCCTTCCGATTGTTTATTGGATGACCATAAAAAGGAGAATAATTTTTTCCTTAATTTCTGTAAAATGCTTTTTGGAATGTAAGCAATTATGGCCCAGTATATAGGTATAATTTGTAACACTGCCTTGAGAAGAACCAACCTTCCTCCTCTATATAAGAATTTATTGGTCTAACACTCAATACGGCCTTCAATATTTTTTTATAACCACATCCAATACTTAAAAGAATAAGCATTAGGGTTGAGGACAAACCCGAAATATTTGAATCCTTCAGACATAGGTTTTATTGTATAAGGGAAATCGACACTTAGCCTATCCCTTACCGTATCTGGGAGACCATTTTATGAGAGGATGGACTTCTCGACATTAATATGCATTCTTGTAGCCTTCTTATACAAGTCCAATATATGTTCTGCTTCTTTGAGGTTTTCCTAGGTTCCTTCGCCCATCATTACCATGTCACCCAAAATCAAAATGTGGGACAGTTCTTCAGTATCAGTCACCATAACTCCTTTATAAGAACCTTCCCTCTTATCTTGATGAATAATTCTCCCTAGGGCGTCAACTACTAGTAGGAATAAAAAGGGGGATAGTGGGAACCCTTGTCTAAGGCCTCTAGAAGACCTGCAAAAATTGGAGGGGGAGCCATTCATCAAAACTGCAAAAGAGGCCGACTGAACACAACCCGTTATCGAATTGACTATTTCTAAATACACCCCAATCATTAGTAGTCTTAGGAAGGTCGAGTTAAACCTGTCATAAGATTTAGAGAGGTCTAATTTTAAAGCAAAAGATTTTCTCTTGCATCTTTTAATGGTGTGGATTGCCTCTTGTGAAAGAGACACTGCATCGTGGATTTGACGATTGAAAAGAAACCCAAACTACCCCTTTGTTATGATTTCACTCAAAATTGGCTTCAGACATTGTGCTATAATCTTTGTAATGATCTTGTATGCCACATTGCAACAAAAGATTGGCCTGAAATCCTCAAAGGAGGAGGAGTTTTGTTTCTTAGGGACGAGATCCAAGAGAGTTGAATTCATGGCTCCTGAAACCTTCCCGACCCTTTGAGACTCTTGTACCACCTTAATAAAATCTCCTTCTACTAGATCAAAGAAACCCTAAAAAATTCAATAGTAAAACCATCCAGTCTAGGGCTCTTACCTTTTTGGAAGGAGTATATGATTTTGTCCAGCTCTTTTTTTGTAACTTCTTCTTTCAGGGAATTGTTCATTTCTTCGTTAATTAGCCTTGGAAACAGGCTGATGACCTTTAATATTTCCTGGATATTACAACCCTCTGGTTCCTTAAAGAGGTTTTTGAAAAACCTCTCCCCGACCTTCGCTTTTTCTTTGAAGGAACAAACCAATTCCCCATTCATGTCTTTAAATGTCAAAATCGTGCTCAAATTCCTTCTGTGGGTAGCGTATCTGTCGAAAATTTGGTGTTGTATCTCCTTCCTTGATCCATATGGCCCTACTTTTTAATCTTAAGAGCTCCTCCTCCTTAGCCAGCAGCTCTTCCCTTTTTATCTCATTTTCCCAAACTTCTTTCAGTTCTTCCTCTGTGAATATTCCTGTGTTATTTTGGCTATAAATCTTCTTTAAAATAAGTTTGACTTCTTTCATCTATTTCTGTTGGTTGGACCTATAAACCCTTGCCCAGGGTTTTGTTACCTTCTTTATTCTTTGTATATTTTTCGCCAATTGTTTCATGCAGGAGACATTGGAAATAGCCTCCAACGGGGTCCATGTATCCCCTACTAGCTTTCGGTAACCCTCTCCCTACAGCCATGCAAGGTTGAATTTGAACGAGGAAGCCAAGGTTGGATTCTAGCATTGGGAGCCCGAGGAGTACTAGGAGGTGATAATATAAACCTCCCACCTCTACCCAAGTTTTTACTATTAAATACCCTGATAACAAATTTTATGAAATAAAAAATCTACCTAACCTCTTGGATATGACGCGTTCCTCGCATCTATGATTTCTCCAAGTCGGGGTTAGTTTCAGAGGTTGAAGGTCCACCAAATATTTGGACTAAAAAGAGCGCAACAAAGAAATAAACTAGGATGTCTTCTCGAGTTGTTGAACCCCAGTTTTCTTTTTTAGACAAAGTAAGGTTTAGATCCCCTCCGAGGATCACTTTTTTTGGCTCTAGTATTCCTAAGGAGAAGAAGGATTCCCATAAACCTTTTCTTTCCTGATAAGGGACGTAGACATTATACAAAACATAGGATTCTCCAGTAACTTTTTCTTTTAGTACTATTTTAAGCACTGTGCTATGCTTCTCCACTGCAACTTCTACATATTCCTGATTCCATGTGGTTATCAAACCGCTAGAGTGTCCATCCAAACTAATGTAAGAGAAAATCCAATCTTTGAGCCACGGATCCAGTACTTACTTGGAGTTTACACCTTCCATCATAGTTTCTAGAGGGAAATGATCATCAGTTTAATGTCTGCGATCATTTGTTTGAGAGATTTTATTTTGGAGGAGCTCCCTAACCCCCTCATGTTGAAGGACATAACCAGCATCAGGTGACCTTAACCTGGGCCTTCCCTGCTCTAAGGTCCCTTCTTATTGTCGCCTGTTTACCATTCTTTACGTCTAACTCAGCTTGAGTTTTGGCTAGCGAAATGTGTGATTTCCTTCCTAAGGTGACCTTAGGAACCTTGTCTAACACTAACCCATCAGTCGACACTTGTTCCTTTTTGGCCAACAATTTTGACCGCGTGTTATATATTTTATGTTTTATCCAAGAGGGGGGGTCCTTTGGAGAAGACACCTCTTTTGCAACTTTACCCGGACTACCAAAAGTGTCCTTGTTTCTCTGAGTACTAACGGGAGTCAGCACCTCAGTTTCAGCATACAAGACAAATGTCCTTGGAGAGGACTGCTCAGGTCTCAACATGTTTGAGGTAATGACAGAAGGGATTTTTTTGGGAGGGTGTTCCGGCTTACTAGGAGGCGCAGGTAAACCCATTCCACCTTTTGTCTCCACTTCTGAGCTCGTTTCTCTGCTCTGTGCAGTCTTTTTTACCCACTTTTTTTGTCCTACAGCTATCTTCATTCTAAGCTTGGACAGTCTCGCGCAACATGGCCATCCTTCCTACAGGAGAAGCAACTGAAGAGGATCTTCCAGTAGTCCAACCTTTGTCGCCATAGGCTTCCGTGAAGCTCCAATTGAAATTGTTCGAACAAACCATCATGTAATTCCACTTCAATTAGTATTTTTGTGCACCTTCTATCCACTTTCTACTCCCAATTTTCCTCCAGAGCTACAAACTTACCGATTTTTTCACCTATTGCTTCAAGGATTTCCTTCTTCTAGAACATCATTGAGAATCCAGGTAAAATTGCCTAGAATTTTTGAATGTTCTGTGGTTCCCTGTTTGCTTCAAAATCTACATTCCATTTTTTCAATATCATCCCTAAAGGTCCCCATTTCCAGTTATTCTCCAGTAATATTTTCCTTTCATCCTCTGTCTTGACACAAAACATAATCCATTCGCGTGAAAGAATATGAAAGAATGGTAATTGTTGCAGATGAGGGCTCCAATTATCCTGCATCCACCTACGTAGCGCAGCTTCACTGACTGTTTTACCACAGAACCATTTATTAGGGCTAGCGAAAGATAGTCAGGTATTCTTGTTATCGCTATATCCTTCCCAACTGTTAAAGAGGCGGCGTGTTTTTTTTCTGTATCTTCTATACGCCTTATTCCTTCATGATCGCCACCTATTTTGTCATTAATTTGGTATCATACTTCCTGCTTCGAAACCCGAGCTTCGACGTTTCAAGCATGGGAGGTGACATCACTTCCTGTTGTGAGTCTGCCACCTTTGATGGATGCACAAAAAATTGTACTGTTGGTGAGGTGGTGTCATAATCTACCTCATCGATCACCATTGTATACGTCTTATTCGTGTTAAAACTTAAAAATTTGAAAAAACTTTATCTTTTCCTGCTCCTTCAATACTTCGCTTCACATTGTTCCCCTCACCCACATTGTAGAACTTATATTTGATATTTATGTTTATAATTGTTTTAGAAAATAATGTTTTTTTTTGTTAAATATCGTTATTTGTTTGCATCACTTGTAGATGGTTGTCGTCTGAATAAATCCATAAAGAAGATATAAAGTATTAGAGGAGAGAAATTCCATGTCTGATGTGTGAAATGAAAAATCATCTGTCTTCGGCATTTTTAAATGCACAAGAACACTACCTCATACACCAAGTTGAGGAGATTGAACTGTGTGGGCCAATACACTTAAGGTCCATGTGGATTGTTGAGAGGCACTTGAAATTTTTGAAGGGCTTGATTAGACAACGAGCACGTCATGAGGGTTCTATGGTGGAGGTATATATGGTATACCAGAACATGATGTATATTAGTGAATACCTTCCTAAATTAGCATCAAAGCTCAATTTAGGTCGAATTTGAGATCCATACTCCAATAACAATTTCGAAGAGGAGTACCTCACTAGGAAAGGTGGATCGAGGAAGATGAAAGGTAATTATTAGCTAGTGGATATTAATTATAGTACATTTTGACTATTGATTTTTATGTATATATCATACTTATTTCATTTTTAATATTCAATATGCATAAACTAAAAGTGTATACCTGCATGTTAAGTAAATATACATTTGTACTTAATTGTAATTTTACTTTCATGAAGTAGGTGGTCATGAGTGTGATGCACTTCATTTATACATAGAAAACAATATTTATTGGATGAAGGTATGGATTGAACTATGTGAACAATCTGGTCATGGAATATCATGGGAAGGTGTGGCTTCATTGGTTAAAGAAGCACTGTGCAATGGATATACCAATCTTACAGAAAGAGAAATTGATTTAGCATATGGTTTAAAATATAAGCAAGAAAGCATATTAACTCGCCATACTTTGTCATTATTATCAAATATATTGATGTACACGTTCATTTATTTCCATGCAAAGCATAAACATGCGCTTAATCATGATCAATTTAGGATTTAACATTTACGTGTATGGCTTGTTGCAAGTAAAACACCATAATTCTATGTGGTACAATGGTCGTAAATTTCACATCAAAAAGTTGGATGAAATTGAGAAAACTTCTGATTGTGGGATAACTATAGTCTTTGAGGTGACCAATGTTTCCTCTAGAAGTGAAAGACATCCACAACTCTTATAAAATCGATACTATGGGTATTTGGAAGACATTATTTAGTGTGATTTTAACTGATTCAAATTAGTTATGTTCGTTTTCAAATAGTATATGTTACAGTTAAATCAATGTGATCCTGATAGAACTATTATTGAACATGATAATGGATTTACCATGGTTAATACAAGGTTTTCTGATCCAGGAATAGAGCCCTATGTTCTTCCAATCTAATGTGAACATGTATTTTACTTCGAGGCTCCAGGTAGAGGGGGTTGGTCATTTACCGTTAGACATGATCCAAGGGGAAGGCCAGTAAAGTATAATGTGGAGGAAGATAATGAAGAGGGTCTTGAAGAAGAAGACAATGTTTAGGATGATAAAAATGAGATAGAGCATCATGTTTCAAAGGAAGATGATGGATATTTATTTGAATCAGATGATGTAGAAGACAACGTCCATTAAGAAGATATCAATGATGACATGATGATTGAAACAGACATCGATGACAATGATGATATGGCTAATGCTTACAATATTGAATCTCGATCGGATGATACAAATGATGAATTTGATGAAGAATATGATGAAGTCCATTGAATTTTATGAGGTATGCCTTAATATATATATTTTCTACTCTATATATGAGGTAATATAAGATTTTTTGTCATTTTATTTTATGTTGGCATATGCTATAAGAGACATTGCTTCTTAATCAGTATGTCAATAAACACATGAATATTTTTTTCTTGTACATATATTTTTTTGGGTTATGGGGAATTGAGAGTGACGTGAGGAGTGGGGGTCAGATGATCTTCCACCTTCACATGGTTGGTCCTGTTTAGTAGAGAATATTAAATTATTCTTGAAACAAAGAGAGGCTCGGTAATGCAATGATCCTATTTCTATCCTCCTCCTCCTCCTCCTCCTCATCCTCATACTCATCCTCATCCTCATTGTCATTATGTCATCATCAACCTCATCCTCATCATTACCATCATCATCATCATCATCATCATCCTCATTGCCATTATCATCATCGTCATCATCAACATCCTCATCCTCATTATCATTGCAACCATCATCAACATCATCATCGTCATCATCCTCATCATCATCTTCGTTATCATCATCATCATCCCCATATTCATCCTCATCCTCATCATCATCCCCATCGTTATCATTATCATCATCATCGTCGTTGTTGTCGTCATCATCAACATCTGCATTCTCATCTTCATCCTCATCCTCGTCATCATCATCCTTGTCCTCATAGTCATTATCATCCTCATCCTCACCCTCATTTTATTTATCGTCATTAGCGTCGTCACCATCACCATCATCATCATCATTACCATCATCATCGTCCTCCTCATCATCATCATAATGATCATCATCCTCTTCATCATCATCATCGTCGTCATCATTGTCATCGTCATCATCATCATCGTCATCATCATCATCATCATCGTCATCATTGTTAGGATTATAATCCTCCCTTGTCCAATTTGGTCATTTATGTCTAAATCAGGAGCCATGTCTAGATCAGGAGTCCTTTCAGTCTATTTTTAGTCACCATCAGCATTGGGTCCACTTGGCATAATTATGGCACGTGCTCCAGTTAATAAAGTGTGGGGAACACTAATTGAGGCCAACTTCCACTGATTGCACTTGCATGCATCAGTTTAGGAGCCTCCTATATCAATGCCTACAAATTAGGAGCCACTAGGAGTGCCGATACCAACCTCCATCAGTTGAGTTCAGTTGGTGACTACTCAAGCTCAGTTATGAGTCAGTTACATTTAGTTCTAGTTTGTTACATTTAGTTTTGCTTAGTTAGCGCTAGGATTGCATGACTACATGTAGGTGAGGTGCATTTACTCACCTACCTCAGTCAGTTAGACTAGTTAACTAATAATTAACACTGAATTAGACACTTGAGTTGGGTTGTTGAACTCCGATAATGATTTAGACAAGGTCAGTTAACCATTCAGTCAAGTAGAGTCAAACCAATTCGAATTTCCTCACATGGATTCAAATTGTATGAGGTGATTTAGCCATTGTACTTCATTGTAATTATTATCTAATTACTTTTGATTAATGAAAGCATTCACAGTTGCAAGCCATTTTTGCAATGTTTCATTCTTCCATTGTTGAGTAAATTGTATGATATATCTTGTGAGTTGTTTGTTGGTCCACATATCTATGTGCTCAATTTAATATGGTATCAGAGCCTTAGTAGGACAAGGCACTTCTCCTACTACATATTCATACTTCGATCAAAAAAATTTTTTGAGCAAAATTGCTCCTTCCAGTACTGCACCAGAAGCAGAGAATTTACCACTTAATATGCCAAGTAAAGGAATTGTTGATTAAGATTGCTTGATCAACTATGCTGGGTGTGATGAAAATTCCAAAAGTGTAGGCTGTCGACCTCATTTTGTCTGCGTGATTGTGTGATTTACAGGTTTATAAGTATCCTTCAATGCATTCGCTACAAGCAGCTCAGTATCCTTCACTGCATTCGCTATAGTAGCTCAGTCTCCTTCACTGCATTCAAAATGGCCCCTCCAATGGAGCTCCTCACTCCTTTCAACTAACACCAGTGGAAGGAGGACATTGATATGCAACTACGCTCCAAAAGACTCTTTTGACTCACAATTGAGACAGAGGCATAGCTAGTACATTATGTTGACAAAGAAAAGTACTGTAATAGGCTTGATGAAGCATATGGATGGTTGTGCCTCTTAATCTCTCGAGATCTTCTCTTACACATCAATGGATTGAAGAATCCCAAGCAGGTTTGGGATACACTTGCTTCCTTATTTGATAAGCAGGATGATATGAGATCTATCAACTAGAGAATGAGTTGATTTCTCTTCATCCATCCAATTCCGAAACACTAAATGACTTCTCCACCAAATTCAAGCATCTAGTGTTCCAGTTGAAGCTATGCAAGGTTGAGAAGGAGGATGATCAACCCATCCTTTCCATTCTCTCAAAACTTGGTTTAGACTACTCATTCTTTGTATCAACATTTCATTTAGTGAAGCTCACTACTCCAAATTAGAGGATTCCTACTCTTAACGCCTTCATTGAATCTCTCACTCAAGACCATGACAAGTTGATCCAAATGGGGATCATTCGATATTCCATAGATCAAGCACTGGTTGCTAGAGGACCCAAGGTAGTGAATGATAAAGGGTAGAAAAAGGATGAGTCTCCTATGGAGAAAGAGCAGTCAATTGAGCCTTCAGGTTTGAAGATAAGAATGGAAAAGGAAAGACCCTATGTTCTTACTATGGAAGGGGCTTTCATCTAGAAAGCTCCTATATGAGAAGAAAATTTGATGAGATGGCTCTTCTTCTGAAGAAACATAACATTACTGTACCTGCTAGCGCAAGGAAGGTTGACCATAGATAAGAAACTGAAGAACATGAAGAGACATGCCATGCAATAAATGCTATCTGTTCAACAACACATGCCTTCCTCATTGATTCTAGAGCTTCCAATCATATGGTTACATCCAAAGAATCATTCTCTTCCTTGTAGTATTTTGATGGTCCTAGTATTCATATGGGTAATAACAGTCAAATTTGAGCCAAAGGGAAGGGGTCTATCAAGCTTGAGAATGGAAAGTTCAAAGATGTCCTTTATGTGCCCTCCTTAGCTGAAAATTTGTTATCTGTATACAAGGTGACTCATACTAGCTCTCCAAAGCAAGTGATATTTGGTCCTGAATCAGTGGAGATCACATATATCTCTACTGGGAGCATCATAGCGGAGGGTGTTGCAAATCACACCTCCAAGGCATATGAGTTCTCACACTTCATGCCATTTTCAGAACCAGTGCACTCTCATCAACCAATTGCAAGGGAAGGTAAAAACATTCCATCTACTTCTTTTGCAATTTCCACTTGTATTGCAAAACCAGTTGTATACATTTATGAGATTGAGATTCAGGGTGATTCAGATCCATTACCTACTCCCAAGCAGGAATCTAGGAAGATGACTGGAAATCCATCTGACACTCAGAAGACAAATACCCTTGCACTATGTCATGCAATCTCACCTCCTTCAGAGAGATGAAACAAACTCCCTGTGATATGCTACATGGCAAGGGCTGATCAGTCACACTGCATTCTGAAGAATAGAGTGGATAATACACCTCTTCATCCAAAAAGAGGCAAAGGTTACATTCCTCCTTCCTTCCATCATCATTTTGGGAGAATATGGAGAAGTCTACATTCCAGGCCCCAGGGTACCTGTGCACAGAACATCATGCATGCTGCTTCTCTACATCATAGAGGTTTTAGCAACATATTTTCATGTTTTTCAAACTTGAATCCTGATTCTATCTGCTTAGTTATAGGGGGGGATTTTTTCCCATGTGGTTTTTTTCCTAGCTCCTTGTGTTGAGCAATTACTTTACTTGTTGTAATGGGTGACCTATGGTCTTACTTACCAGGGCCCACAAATTTTCCAAGTTAGCATTTAGGGGGGGTGTTAGGATTATTATCCTCCCTTGTCCAATTTTGTCATTTATGTCTAAATCAGGAGTCATGTCTAAATGGGGAGTCCTTTCAGTCTATTTTTAGTAACTATTTTCATTTGGTCCACTTGGCCTAATTGGGGCACATGTTATAGTTACTAAAGTGTGGGTAACACTAATAGAGGTGAACTGCCACTTATTGCACTTGCATGCATCAGTTTAGGAGCCTCCTAGATCAATCCCTATAGATTAAGAGCCACTGGGAGGGTTGATACCAACCTCCATTAGTTGAGTTGAGTTGGTGACTAGTCAATCTCACTTAGGAGTCAGTTACATTCAATTCTACTTAGTTAGTGCTAGGATTTCATGACTGGATGTAGGTGAGGCTCATTTACTCACCTACTTCAGTTAGTTAGACTAGCTAACTGATAATTAACACTGAATCAGACACTTGATTTGGGTTGTTGAACTCCGATGAACTCTGATAATGATTTAGACAAGGTCAGTTAACCATTCAGTCAAGTAGAGTCAAACCAATTCTAATTTCCTCACATGGATTCGAATTGCATGAGGCTATTTAGCCATTGTACTTCATTGTAATTATTATCTAATTAATTTTTATTAATGAAATCATTCATAGTTGTAAGCCATTTTTGCATTGTTTCATTCTTCAGTTGCTGAGTAAATTGTATGATCTATCTTGTGAGTTGTGTGTTGGTCCACAGATCTATGTGCTCAATTTAATAATCATCATCATCTTCATCGTCATCTTTATTGTCATCGTCATTATCATCATCATCATCATCGTCGTCGTCGTCATCATCCTCATCCTCATCCTCATCCTCCTCGTCATCATCATCATCTTCATCATCATCCTCATCATCATCCTCATCCTCATCCTCATTGTCTTTATCGTCATCATCGTCATCACCATTGTTGTCATCATCGTCTTCATCATCATCATCATCATCATCGTCATCATCATCATCGTCTTCATCATCCTCATCCTCATCCTCATCCTCATCCTCATTATCATTATCATCATCATCATCCTCATTTTCATCATCATCGTCATTGTCATCTTTTTTATCATCATCATCATCATCGTCATCATCATTATCATCAGCATCATCATCAACATCATCATCATCATCATCATCATCATCATCATCATCATCATCATCATTATCATCATCCTCATTATCATCATCATCATCATCACCGTCATCGTCGTCATAATCAACATCTGCATCCTCATCCTCATTGTCATTATCATCGTCATCATCATCATCATCGTCGTCTCATCATCCTCGTCCTCATAGTCATTATCATCATCGTCATCATCCTCATCCTCATCCTCATTTTCTTTATCATCATCAACGTCATTGCCATTATCATCATCATCGTCATAGTCATCATCATCCTCATTGTCATCATCACCATTGTCATCATCATCATCATCATCATAATGATCATCATCCTCTTCATCATCATCATCGTCATTGTCATCATCATCATCATCGTCATCATCATCATCATTGTCATCATCATCATCATAATTATCATCATATTTATTGTCATCATCGTCATTGTCATCATCATCATTGTCATCAACATCAACATCATCACCATCATGACCATCGTCATCGTAGTCATCATTATTTTTACTTATGTATTTACGTTTATAATTGTTTAAAAAAAATTATAAAAAAATTATTCATTATATAATGTTTTGTAACATATTGTGTTAGTATATTATTAACATTAGCATTATATATTAGTATATATATATATTAAGCATTATATAAATAATTTACCATTATTGTTTGATTACCAACTTTTACCATTTAATTGTTCTCATTCGAAGCTTACCATTTCACTGTTCACATTTCACGGTTGTAGGTAACTGGTTGGAGCTCATGCTTCACATTGCATGGTTGGAGCTCATGGGTTAGAGCTCATGGTTCACATTTCATAGTTGGAGCTCAAGGATTTGAGCTCATGGTTCACATTTCATGGTTGCAGCTCACTGGTTGGAACTCACGATTCACATTTCACAGTTGGAGCTCACGGTTCACATTTCATGGGTGAAACTCACTAGTTGGAGCTCACTGTTCACATTTCATGGGTGCAACTCACCGGTTGGAGCTCGCGGTTCACAATTAATGGTAGGAACTCAAGGGTTGGATCTCATGGTTCACATTTCATGGTTGGATCTCACAATTCCCATTTCACGGTTGGAGCTCAAGGGTTGGACCTTAGTGTTCATGGTTCATAGTTTTCATGGATAATCAGGTAACACTAATACATATGAGCAAATTTGTGACGTTTTTTCATTGCTATTTCCACGTTTAGTCATCTCAAGTGCGACAATAATGGTCGCGATGTTTTGTGACACTTATTTCGTCGCTATAACGACGAACATTATAAGCCATCGATATAGAGATGAAAATTGGCGGCTACGTGTCTTCTATACGGTGGCTTTGAAATTGATTTTTTTTTAATTCAATTTCTATGTTTTGTTTCTCTATCGACAAACTTATCGTCCCTATAACAATGAAACTATGGCCAAAAAATGCCAGCAAAATTTTGGTTCCACGAAAAAATGTGGAACAGTTTCGACAAACGTTTGTCTCTCTATCGACGAATTTTGGAATTTGAATGGAAATTTCTTCCACGCAAAACCATGGAAAACCAATCTCTATTGACAATATCTGCAAGTTGAATGGTAATTTTTCCACGAAATTGTGTCGCTATAGAGACAGTATTCATGGAAAGCCAATCGGGGTTTCGACGGTTTTGTAATACCCGCGATGAAAGTTCGGCGATATTGTGACGAAACCTAGAGGTTTAAAAAAAATTAAAAACCATGGAAAGGCACATTCCTTTCCACGATTTTGGATCTTCAATAAGTACTTGTGATTGATGTGCAGTCTCGTGGACCTTTTAATTCTGTTTTAGACTAGATTTAATCAGCACTACAAAGCAAATTTCCATAAGGTAATTCCGAGCCACAAACTGGGGCAAACCTACCATGCGATTTGATGTTTTAGGGATGAGTTTAATACAGGTAAATGAAAGAAATTTTTGGATCTTTTTAAACTGAAAATGAAAGATGAATTAAGATTTAAAATGGCATAAAAGTTGTGATTAGTGCCTAACAAATCCAAGTTAGGAAGATGGGTTCAATTGAGGATCTCATGGAGGATTTAGTGATAAAGAGCAGATAGGGTTGAATGGTTCAAACCCAATCTACTCCTTAATAACTAGATCCACTTCAGAAATATTCAATAGGAAAATCCTAAGCTAGACATTAGATATTTGTCAAACAAGAGCCATGAGGTGGCAATGTCACCACCATTCCTAAAAATTATTACTATAAGACAAATGCTATAGAATGGAAATATACCTCTGTTTCAACCCCAACAAAGCTTCCCATGCCAAACCAAGAAATATATCATAATACACTTGTAATATAGCTAAAAATGGTAGCTTCAGAGATGGAGGATAAAGGATATTTTGTCTTACTAGGTTTTAAAACTCGAGACTCCTCTTCCCCATGAGAAGGTTGGAAGAAGCTTGGACAATAGGAAAAGCACCTCCATTTCCACCCAAAAAAGGCTTCTCATGCAATATTTTGGTTTGGTAGAAAATAAATGGGAACCAAAAATTCCAAGGTTTTGGTAGAAAATGAAAAATAAAATACAATTTTGAATAGTAACTTAAAGAAATGATGAAGAAATGGAGCCAAAAGCTGAAAACAAACAGTTCTGATAGAGGGAAAGTGGTTAAAAAGTAGAGGTGGGAAATGCACATAGAGAACATAAGAGTGCTAAAAGCAGGGAATGGTACATCAAGAACACAACAAAGACATTTAAGTCTGATATTCTTATTTTTCTATACAAACATTTGATAGGAAGCATGATGAAGAGGCTAGAAATTAAAATAGAAAAGTTATATTATACGACAGGTACAAGCAAGTCATATAAAATATTAATGCCTAGGGAGAATGTAGGAAATTGGCCCATACCGCTTGCAAAGAGTTTTCTTAATAAATGGAAAATCACTGTGTTGGCTGGCAATTAAATTTATAAATTAAATAAATAATCCATTCCTAGACCTATACACAAGTGGTCATTTTTCTAGGCATGGAAAATATCAAAATACTCTATGAAATAAAAATTGGGCATACAATTAAATCAGCTAATGTTGTCTGGAAAGTGTGTTCTTGGGGTAATTCTGCCAAGAGATGTGGTTCTGGAGTCACATTCCACATGTCCTGCAAAGAAAATCAACAATCAATCTATCCAGCACACATTTTCCACCAGAATATCAACTTGCATTTAGATGCTATATTACAATACCGTTGCCTCACTGATGTGGAAACTTGTGTTTGTATTCGACAAGATTTCTTTAACCATTGTATTAAAACGAAAACAACACACAAATTTGAAAGTTTAAGACATAAACATATTAAGCACACATATAAATAGGTTTTTACTGGAAATGTGTGGACACCGTTAATACCACCATCCTGTCAAACAATATAAAACAAAAAATAGAGGAAAGAGTTTTGTTGTCTTACTATATGAATAAAATGTCACTAAATACTCTGGACAAATCTTTGTTATCTATGAAATGTTAACTTTCCAGTAAATAATAGCCCGCACGGGTGTGGCTCATTGGCGGTTCAGTTGTTATGAAGTCACGAGATCAAATCCCACCCGGGTTTACCTATGTTCCATGGCTTGCGGTGGGTGTGGGGCACCTAGGGGTATAGTGGTAGCAGGAATGAATCTTTGGACCTCGTGTCACGCGAGTACCAACCCAGCTCCAGTTGCCGATTCCCCTAGTTACTAAAAAAAAAACTTTCTAGTAAATAATATTTAGATATGGAAATATTTGTTCTAACATAATGCACTTTGAGGAGCTCATGGAATACTTTTGTAGCGAACATATAAATACATTTTTGTTGATTATAAAAAAAAACTAAAGAAACAGTTTAGGGGAGAAAGTTCAAGGATGAACCTACAGAGCTACGAGCATGGGCTTGTTGTGAGAATGATTGCATATGATGTTTCCATCATTATTCGTTCTCCCATTGCATCTTACACATAGAATCGGGGACCCCAATGGATATTTCTTGACCCCTTTTCTATTATTTATTTCTCATCATTTCTCCTAACAGTCCTTACAAACTCGGCGACCGACATCTTTTCAATGACATCCTCCAACTGCAGAGTTAAATTCAAACCATTAAGAAGAAAAACCCTGAACATGAATTTGTTCTCCTTAGGTTCAAGCTTGGGTTTCTTCTTAGGAAGCATTCCAAGGTAGCACTCATTGCTGCTTCTTTTCCTCCTGGTAGAAGATTCTACCACCTTGGACACAAGAAACAACAAACCGCAGAGGGAATATTATGTTCTTCTATCGCAACGCTTTCCTTCACTTAGAATTTGCAAGAATTGATGCATGCAATGGGATTTCATTAGTTTATACAAAGAATGCTATGGCTGGGGTCGATGTCTCACTAATTACTCAAAGAAATTATGCATGTACAACTCAAGACAAGCTCTTGTGTTCCACAATTGCTACAAGCTTTGTTCAGTAGCCTCAAAACCACTCCGAGCAAACAAAAAAAATTTGCTATAGAACATTCAGGCTTCAAACTCCAAAAAATTGCCATTATCAAAGAAAAACTAACAACCATACTCAAGGTTTAATTGAATCGTAGTACATCCAGCTAACACCTATGACGTATGATATGCCGCCAATGCTAGAGGAGTCGATATCAAAACCCACGTCACTGAAATATAGCCCAATCAACAATCAAATAAATAATATTAAAATAATTCTATTTAAGATAAAATTTTAGGGGAGGAAGTTCAAGGATGAACCTATAGAACTACGAGCATGGGCTTGTTGTGAGAATCATTGCATATGATGTTTCCGTCTTTATTCGTTCTACCATTGCATCTTCCACATAGACTTGTGGACCCTAGTAGATCTTTCTTGACCCATTTTCTATTATTTATTTCTCATATTTTCTCCTAATAATCCTTAAAAACTCGACGATTGACATCTTTTCAACGACATCCTCCAACTGAAGAGTTAAATTCAAACCATTAAGAAGCAAAACCCTGAACATGAATTTTTTCTCCTCAGGTTCAGGCTTGGGTTTCTTCTTAGGAAGCACTCCAAGGTATCCCTCATTGCTGCTTCTTTTCCTCCTGGTAGAAGATTCTTCCATCTTGGACACAAGAAACGGAAAACCATAGAGGAATTATTGTGTTATTCTATCGCAACGCTTTCCTACACTTAGAATTTTCCAGAATTGATGCATGCAATGGGATTTCATTAGTTTATACAGAGAATGCTATGGTTGGGGTCAATGTCTCACTAATTACTCAAAGCAACTATGCATGTACAACTCAAGACAAGCTATGGCGTTCCACAATTGCTACAAAGCTTGCTCAGTAGCCTTAAAACCACTATGAGCAAACAAAAATAGTTTTCTATAGAACATTTGGGCTTTAAACTCCAAAAATTTTCCATTATCAAAGAAAAACTAGCAACCGTACTCAGGGTTTAATTGAATTGCAGTACATCTAGTTGACACCTATGACATATGATACGCCGCCAACATTGGGGGAGCCGATATCAAAACCTAATTCATTGAAATATAGCTCAATCAACAATAAAATAAATAATTGAAGATGATATCCATTGACCAAGCATCAAGTATGAAAGACATCCAATCAAGCATCCATAAGCATCAAATAAGAGTACTAAACAATAGTATAAGAATTATCTTCACAACTTCTGCTTGTTTTTTACCACAATTAGATATTTCGGTTGGTTGTTATGAAGGAATTTATATAGTAAGCCACTGCATTTGATATGTATGAATTTGTAGGCATATTTGTGTATGCTAACCTCTTATGGTTCAGTTGATAGAAGAGGAGGAGGTGGAGCTTATGGAAACTGAAAAAAATAAGGTTGGTAGAGACACACCTAATCCTTCTGCAGATGCAGCTATCAATAATGTTGTAAATGGTCATGTACCCCTACTGGATCTACATCTCTTGTAGTTGATCACTCACAAGCAGAACTCACTAAGGTTGGTTTCTCTCTCAACATTTTTTTTGTTTGACTATAAGATTCCTTGGTAATCTCTATCTTCTTCCTATTACTACACATTGCCCTTTACAATGAGTATTCCCTTGCTTCCAGTTTGACATTTAATATTAGCTTTGAAAAAGGGTTTATTGAATTCTAGTCAAATAATGGCTAGGGAAGTTCATAGCAGTGCCACAAATTTAATTGCAATGAAGTTAAATCAATTCCATTTACAGTTGTGGACCTAAGTTACATGATATGGTGAAACATGTTTCCATTGGACCTGTCTTTATGGCTGGTAGTGGTAACTGGTAACACATTTCTAGTCTCTACCACACATTTCTGTACTAAAATGTTCATGGCATGACACCTATTATGGTATTTCCGGCAACTTAGCCATGGAATATAGTGCCATGGAAAATGCATTTGGTTGTAGGGAACCTTCTTTCTATTTAATTTCAAGGAAAAACAACTATATCTTCTACACAATTGTATTAGTGACCAGTTCCTTTCAATCAATCATTTCTATGAATGAAGAAGACATACTAAGTTGATTTAGTGCTTATAGATGCAAATGTAAATTATATCAAGTCAATGTATTCAATTCAATATATATGGAATTAGTAGCAAGATCATCTAGTAGCACTTTATCATACAAGATATCATTAGCTGTGTAACCCTATACAATTCAATTGCAGTATTTAACCAACCAATAACCTTCCATTCAATTATGAGGACTCATATAAATATAGAAGCAATAAAACACTATGACAGTTCTAATTATGACAATTTTATAGCAACAGTGAAGGTTACCAATGTAAGGTGTATAAGAGTTTTAGTTTTGTATTCAATGTAAACCACACCACTCCAATCCTTGAAGACTATTCTTAGCAATATAGGACAACCACCAAATGTATGTTCCATACTTGTAGCTATGCAAATAATTTAAATTTTTAGACTTTATTTACCTCTCTTAAACAATATCACCATCTAATTAATAGTTAACCTTTGATTCAATTCAATGTTTACTGTGGTTGCAGGTATGGAGGGATGTCAAAGTTTGACAGTTTGCAGTTTATTGTAGACTATAGGCAGCAGGTGGAAGTGTGTTGATATAGGGCTATTACAGCCTTGTTTTCAAAATGGTTGCTGAAATGGTAACAACCAACATAGATTCCTCTCAAATAGAATACATGGCATCCCTTTAAAGAAAAAACATGGCATGGAGTTATATTGGCACCTAAGAGAATTGGGTTTTCATGTCCACAGAGCACCATTTATTGTATTATAATTAACACAATAGCCACTTACATATCCTATTAAAAACATTCACAGTATAGCTTTGAACTATCAATTCATGGGAATTTTGACATGATTCCCAAAAGGAATGAACAAAACTAGAAACAAACCCACATTTTGCAGACATGTCAACTAGATAAATACCTAAAAAATTATATGAATCAAATCCATATTTTATGGTGAGGATGTGAACTTGCTTACCTTGATCATAAGCCGTGATGTTTGCACAAATCAAAATCACTATCGAGAAAGTAAAATCATTCGGCCTCATCCCCATCATCAACGCTTGCCAACTCATCTTGAGAGCCTCTTCATCTTTCCCATTCAGAGCATAACCTGCAATCATATAGCTCATAGTAATCAATTACCCCCAAAAGGTGAAATGACAACAAGCAAACATAGGCATGGCAACATTAAAATATCTCATTCCCTTCTTCCTTTTCCTCGATAACTATTGGTTTTATTTCTCGCATTGAATTTCCTAAGTTCACCTGGATAGCTCGTGCTTCATTCTTGCAAGGATATTTGAGCCATTTCATATCCACCACATCCACAACAATGAGAAAAACCATGAATAAAATAAAAAAAACTATAGTTAATTAAGAAAAACATAGAAGGAAACGAACCTGAAGATATAAACATTACTGCCATTCTGGAGGTGGGGCAGGTGGTTCTAGAAGCATGGGTTCACATGCGAAGGGAGTGGACGATTCACTAATAGGAAAAGTCCTTTTCCCACCCTTCCTATAAAAAAAACATCATAGCATGTTCCATATCCTTCAGTGAAAGTTCAAAATCAAAAACCCGCAAATGGGAGCCGGAGTAGATCCTGCATGGGTGTTTTTGAATGCTAATGAGCTAGTGCACGGGTGTTTTTGAATTCTACATTTTTTTGTTTGTTTATTTGCATATTTTATATTTTGTGTTTTGTTTTTTGTTTTTTATTTTTTTATTTATCTTTTGTTTAGTTTATTTTGGGTTTTTTTTATTTGCATATTTTATATTTTGTTTTGTTTTAAATTAATTATAGTTAAACAACTCTATGTTTTTAATTTAGTGTAGTTTAATATAATTTAATTTAATTTAACTAGGATTTTGTCATAATTTGTATTGGTTGCATTGCTTATGGTGAGATCCTATACATAAGTCCCTTCAAGGACAAACACGATGATGACGACGATGATCATGGTGACGATGAAGAAAACAAAGATGATGGTGATGATGACAACAACAACAATGATCATCATCATTATCCTCATCATCATCCTTGTCATAGTCATCACCATCGTCATCGTCGTCTTCATCAATATGATCATCATCATCTTCATAATCATCATCATCATCTTCTTCTTCATCATCATCATCTTCTTCATCATCATCATCTTCCTTATCATCATCATCATAATAATCATCTTCATCATCAACGTCTTTGTTATCACCATCAACATCTTGATCATCATCATCATATTCGTCGCCATCCTCATCAACATCTTCATCTTCATCATCAACATCATCGTCATCCAATTCATCAGCATATCCATTATCATGATCATCATCTTCATCATCAACATCATCATCATTTTCATTATCATTGTCATCATATTCATCATCATCATCATATTTGTCATCATCATCATCATCATCATCTTCATCATCTCAATTTTAGGGGGAGCTCAGTGAATGAAGATGTCTACATGATATGGGGAGCAGCCAGTTGAGTGAAAACATAAGGATTACTCCTAACATCATCATCACCATCATCCTAATCCTAATCATTATCATCTTCATCATCCTTATCCTAGTCATCATCATCATCCTCATCATCCTCATCATTGCCCTCGTCATCATCTTCATCTTGTTCATCACCTTCATCACCACCACCACCACCATCATCATCTTCATCGTCATCATCATCATCAAAAACAACATCATCATCATCATCATCATCATCATCATCATCCTCGTCATGATCATCCTCATCCTCATCATCATCATCATCATGATTGTCATCCTCATCATCTTCATCATCATCATCATTTTTGTCATCATCATCCTCATCCTAGTCATCATCGTCATCATCATCATCATCGTCATCATCATCATCATCGTCGTTGTCATCGTCATCGTCGTCGTCGTCATCATCATCATCATCATCATCATCATCATCATCGTCATCATCATCATCATCATTGTCATCGTCATCGTCATCGTCATCTCCCTCTTCCTAATCAACATCATCATCATCTTCGTCGTCATCTCTCTCTTCCTAATCAACATCTTCATCATCGTCATCATCATCATTTTCATCATCGCCCTCTTCATCATGTTCATCATCTTTATCAACACCACCACCATCACCATCATCTTCATCATGTTCATCACCACCACCATCATCATCATCATCTTCATCATCATCATCATCATCATCAACATCTTCATCATCATCATCATCATCATCATCATCATCATCATCATCATCATCCTCGTCATGCTCATCCTCATCCTCATCCTCGTCATGCTCATCCTCATCCTCATCTTCATCATCATCATCATCCTCGTCATGCTCATCCTCATCCTCATCCTCATCATGCTCATCCTCATCCTCATCTTCATCATCATCATCATCCTCGTCATGATGATGAAGATGAAGATGGTGATGATGAAGATGGTAATGTTGATGATGATGATGATGACGGTGATGATGATGAATTTGAAGAAGATGATGATGAAGATGACGACGACGACGATGATGATGTTGCTGATGAAGAAGAAGAAGAAGAAGAAGAAGAAGAAGATGATGATGACGATGAAGATGATGACGACGACAAAGAAGATGATAATGATGAAGATGATGATGATGACAACAATGAAGATGATGGCATTGATGGTGATGACGATGATGATGATGATGATGATGATGACGATGATAATGATAATGATGAAGATGATGATGAAGATGATTATGATCAACATGATGATGATGATGAAGATGATGGTGATGATGATGTCAACAATGATGAATATGTTGATCTTGATGATGATGATGATGATGATGATCTTGATGATGATGGTGATGATGATGATGATGACGATGAAGATGATGATGATGAATATGGTGATGTTCATGATGATAACGATGATGACGACGATGATGAAGATGAAGGTGATGATGATGGAGATGATGATGACGACGATGATGATGTCGATGATGATGAATATGGTGATGATGATGATGGTGATGATAATGATGATGAAGATGATGATAGGTAGCCATATTGGTAGCATAGGTTATAAAGGATATTCAACATAACTGAAAAATTCTAGGTAGCCATAGTTTGTAGTGGAGGTTTTCTTTTCCGGTTCTTTACGATATATAATTTGCACTGGTACATGTGTTTTATAATATATGTAGTGATGCATATAATACAATAATATGTATTGGTGTGTATTCAGTATTTTCAATGCATTACTGCGTATATTGTAATGTCGGTGCACCAATGCATACATTGTTTGATATAGGCACCAGTAAGTATAACATAAAATATCAACGATGCATACTTTTTATTGTAAGTGCATCAGAGCATATTTTTTATTATACATGAATGGATGCATATAAAATGCATAAAGTGAGATGGTGCATAATTGATATTAGAAACACATTGGTGCATATATCATGTAAAGAGAATCAATGTGTATATCTCCTAAAAAAAACATCGGTTCATACATTATGTAAAAGAGCACTAATGGGTAAAATACTTTGTTATCTTAGTTCAAGGAAATGTAAAAGATGTTGGAGACATTTACCACCATACACACTCTTTTTGGTCAATTTGGCCTAGTTAAACCACTATCCTAAGTATTATTGACTTAATTGACATCAGAGGAGAATTAGATGACATCAGATAGATCACACCCATGCCTACCTTCAGTCAAGGAAGCTAACTTAGCCTTCTCCTACATTCGGGGAGGATAACTGGAGCACTCCAGGGGTGATCTGAGTGTCATTAATGCCCCATATTGCTAACTGATGGTTACAATAAGTTAAATAGAGCAGTGAAGGCGCCCTCCATCATTAAATTGATTATTTAATGAACTGGAGTCAACAAAGGCGCCTCCAACCACTTTTGGTGCTCAGTTACACTTCAGTTAACCTCATCGGGGTTCATTGGAGTCATTGAAGCGCTACCACTTGTTGGTTGGTTTGCTGTGACATGTGTTTGACCTACTTTCAGTTAGACTCAGTCATTTATTGCACTTCGACTTCAGTTAGGGCTCAGTTGAGTCAATTAGGGTTTTGATGAGTGGTTAACTGGAGTGTTGACTATGGCTTACATTCAGTTAAGCTAGACTCACTCATTCAATTCAAATGACCTCCTTGGGAATTCGAATTGCTTTGTCATTCATGCTTGCAGCATGATCTTGTATTGTATTACTCATTCTTTGTGTGAATATACAGAGCGACTACTCATTTTGTAGCCCTATTACACCATTTTCATGACTTATTGTTATTAATATTTGATGAGACTTGTGTTTAGTCCCTATATTACTATGACAGATTAATATGGTATCAGATCTCACAGCGGGACGAAGCTCAGATCTCTCAAAAATAAGGTTTTTGACAGATCTTGCATGAAAATTGAGCAATAGCTCAAAAATCCAGCACTGCACTAGAAGCCAAGGCTTACCACTTAATACCCCAAGTAAAGAACTTGTTTATCAAGCTTGCTTGATTGACTATGCTGGCTGTGATGAAATCCTAAAATGTGCACACTGTCTGACCTTACATTGCGACTTTTGTTGTGATTTTCAGGTTTTTGACAGGTGAAAGCATTCACTCCAGTACATTCAGATGGATTCTTTCGTAGATATTTTGAATCCATTCAATTTCCACTCATGGAAAGGAGACATGGAGATCCAGCTACACTCCAGAGGACTCTATATGGTCACCATGGACACTGAAGAAGAGCCTGGTTATGCAATAGACAAATATAGATTCTTGAACAAGAAGGATGAATCATTTGGATTCTTGTGCCTCTCTGTTTCCTGAGATATTCTTTTCCATCTTTTAGGATTGAAAAATCCAAAGGAAATTTGGGACAAGTTGGAAGCCCTGTATGGAAACCAGGATGATTTGAGAGTTTACCAGCTCAAAAATGAATTGATGTCTCTCCAGCCCTCCAATTTCGAGACCTTGAATGATTTTTTCACAAAGTTCAAGCACATTGTCTTACTGTTGAAGCAATGCAAAGTGGAGAAAGAGGATGATCAGCTCATCCTTGCCATACTCTCCAAATTTGGAGCTGATTATTTATTTTTTGTCTCTAAAATTTGTGTGGGAAAGCTCACAACCCCTGGATGGAAGATGCCTACACTCAATGCCTTCATTGAGTCCCTAACAAGTGAACATGATAAGCTTGTCCAGATGGGGGTCATCAGATCCTCCCGTGATCAATCCCTCTATGTCTTGGGGCCCAAATATCTGAAGGGCAAAGGAAAGTAGCAGAAGATTCCAAAAACTAAATTCGAAGCTCCTAAGCCTAAAGTTGAAAACTAGCGGCACGACGAGTCTTCCGGCTCAAACAAGAACAAAGGGAAAGGGCATCATGGAAAGGAAAAAGTCAAGTGTTCATACTGTGGGAAGGGCTTCCCCCCTGAACATGCCTGCATGAAGAAGAATCTTGGTGAAGCTACCTCTCTCCTTGAGAGAAATCATATCAATCTTCCGGAAAGCTTTCAGAGGAGAGATTAACAATATCGGGAACCACAGCATGAAAAAGGTCATGCCCTCATGGCAAGCACTTCGAAGTCCAAAGCACTCTTGATTGATTCTGGATCTTTGAACCACATGATGGCTGAAAGAGACTCCTTTTCATCCTTGGATACTGACAAATCCATCCCCATCCACATGGGATATGACTCCACCATCATTTCAGAAGGACAAGGTATGGTTGATCTTGAGAATGGCTATTTTTCAAATGTTTTGTATGTACCGTCTCTGGCATCAAATATCCTTAATTTCTATCAGATGACACAAATGATGTTGAGATATTGGAAATTGCATCCAATAAACTCATTGCTAAAGGCCTTGCAAACCATTATGCAAAAGCCTATGAGTTCTCTCACTTTGTGGCGGATGCAAAGCCCACCGCTCTGATAACTCATGGAAATGAAGTTAGTAGGCTGTGGCATGAAAGGTTTGGCCATATAAATTTCAAATATTTTCAGAAATTAGAGAAAAACTCCATGGTTGAAGGCCTCTCGGTCATCAAGGAAACCATTGGAATTTGCGAGGGCTGTGTGGTTGGAATACTCCCTGAGCACAAGTACGACCAGGGGAAGGAAAACCGAGCTAAATGCATATTGGGGCTGATACATTCTAATATCAGCAGTACGATGCTTGTCACATCCATGAATGGATCAAGGTATCTTATGACTTTTATTGATGATTTTTCAAGGTACACATGGGCCTTCTTTCTCAAAAAAAAGTCTGAAGTATGTGAAAAATTATCTGAACTGAAGGCCTTGATCGAGAATGCTTCTGGGATTAAGATAAGGATATTGAGATATGATAATGGTGGGGAGTATGTTAGTAATGAGTTTCTACACATATGCTCCCAAAGTGGTATTCAGGTCCAACATTCAATTTCCTACACTCCCCAGCAGAACGGTGTAGCGGAAAGGAAGAATCGGTCTCTCAAGGAGAGGACCACCTGTATGTTGGAATCAAAGAAGTTGGCTGAAAATTTGTTGGCTGAAGCCATGTATGCTGCAGCATACATTCAGAATAGAGTGCCACACTCATCTATGAAATGGAATACCCCTTTCGAATCATACTTCGGACACAAGCCAGATGTGTCGAACCTACGGGTGTTTGGGTCCATTGCATGGGCCCGGATTCCACTTGATTAAAGAAGGGATTTGCAACTGCAAAGCATCTAATGTCTATTTATTGGGTATACTGATGAATAAAAATGTTTCAAGCTTCTTGATATCAAAACAAAACAGATCATCATTGAAAGGAGTGTCAAGTTCGATGAGCCTCTTCAGGAGGTGGAACTAGTGAAGGAGAAAACTGGTGATTTTCCTTCCTATTCTACTAAATATTTGGATGATGAAATTGGGGCTGATGACCCTGATTTGGATCCTTTGATTTCTGATATCAGTGTGCAACAAACATCAGATGTTGAATCATAACCTGAAGTACAAAATCATCTTCCCACATGGGCCCGACAGACACTCTCCTTCGCAGGAGATAACATTGGAAATCCGGATGATCCAAGGAGAACCCGGTCTGATTTCCAAAGAGCAGGTATTGCGCTCTCTTGTCCTGATAATTTGCTGTCCAAAACTTGTTATTTGATGATTATTTAAGACTCAAAATTCTACTACCATGCTCGAAAGGATCCGAGATGGCAAGTTGCCATGGATGAAGAGATGAATTCTCTTCAGAAAAAACACTACTTGGGAGCTAGTTTCTCTTCCTCCGGGAAGAAAAATGGTTCAATGCAAGTGGGTGTTTCAGACCAAGGTTGCTACTGATGGAAGAAACTACAAATATAAGTTAAGGCTGGTGGAAAAATGTTTCTCTCAATTCCAAGGTGTGGACTACCATGAGACCTTTGCATCGGTTGCAAAAATGGACTCCATCCGCCTAGTTTTGGCAATTTCGACATCTAAGCACTGGGAAGTGCATCATATGGATGTTAATTCAGCCTTTCTGCATGGAGATATTCATGAGGAGATATACATGAAGTAGCCTGAGGGATACATCTCTGATCCATATTTGTTTTGCAAGCTAAAGAAGTCACTATACAGGTTAAAACAGGCCCCAAGAGAGTGGTATTCCAAGATGGATGCCTTCCTTCTCTCGCAAAACTTCCAAAGGTGTAGATTAGATCCAAATGTGTATTTACAGCAGTATGATGGTCATTTGATAATTATTTTTTTATTATGTTTATGACTTACTGATCACAGGTAGCACAGTTGCTTCTATTTCAGCCATCAAAACTGCTCTACACAATACCTTTGAAATGAGTGATTTGGGGCTCCTAGAACAATTTTGGGGGCTCAAAATTGAGAAAAATTCTGATGGGATATTTGTCACTCAGTACAAATACATATCAAACCTATTATTTAAGTTTAACATGGCTGAATGTAGGCATGCGCTATTCCCTTTCCTTTGAGGGATCAGCCTTGAAGAAGGAAAAAGCACACCTCCCATGGACTACACTATCTATCGATAGCTGATTGGTAGCTTGTTGTACTTGACACATTCTCAGCCTGATATATGTTATGCTGTGAATGTTGTATCAAGATACATGAATTAGCCTCATGATCTTCATTGGAAGGCAGCCAAGAGGATCCTCTAGTATATTTAGGGAACCAGGACCTACCACATTCACTATGCTATAGACTCTGAGCTAGAGCTGGTTGGATACACAGATTCCGATTGGGTGGGTGATTCTACTGATCGGAAGTCTACTTCTGGATATGTATTCATGTTTGGTGGTGGCCCCATTTGCTGGTCTAGAAAAAAGCAGGCTTCCATAGTATTATCTTCAACAGAGGCCGAGTATCGAGGAGCGGTGAATGCTTGCATCCAAGCAGTTTGGTTGCAAGGCATTCTTTCAGAGTTTGATCTTGGTAGTACTTTGTCCACTGTCATCTTTTGTGACAATAAAAGTGCTATTAAGATATCCACATATCCAGTTACCAAGCAGAGGACCAAGCATGTAGAGATCCACATGCACTATATCATGGAATTAGTGCATGACAAGACCATCATTCTGCAATATTGCCCGACTGATGAGCATATTGCAGACATCTTCACCAAGAGATTTTTAGAAAAGAAGTTCACTTACCTCCGTTCACTATTGGGGGTGAGTTCATCAGGGTGATCAGACTACTTTCAGTGTTCATCTTGAGGGGGGGTTTTTCCCACTGGGTTTTCCCTCTTTTCCTCACTTAGTTTGTTTTTTAGCATTGTTTCAGTTTCAGCATTGTACAGGGTGATCTATGGCCTTAGTTTCTGAGGCCCTAGCATTTTATGTTTTCTAACTCCTCTTGAGTATAGCTTAAGGGGGGGTGTTGGATACATTTACCACCATACACACTCTTTTTGGTCAATTTGGCCTAGTTAAACCACTATCCTAAGTATTATTGACTTAATTGACATCAGAGGAGCACTAGATGACATCATCTAGATCACACCCATGCCTACTTCAGTCAAGGAGGCTAACTTAGCCTTCTCCTACATTCGAGGAGGCTAACTGGAGCACTCCAGGGGTGATATGAGTGTCATTAATGCCTCATATTGCTAATTGATGGTTACAATCAGTTAAACAGAGCAGTGAAGGCATCCTCCATCATTAAATTGATTATTTAATGAACTGGAGTCAACAGAGGCACCTCCAACCACTTCTGATGTTCAGTTACACTTCAGTTAACCTCATCGAGGTTCATTGGAGTCATTGAAGCACTACCACTTGTTGGTTGGTTTGCTGTGACATGTGTCTGACCTACTTTTAGTTAAACTAAGTCATTTATTGTACTCCAACTTCAGTTAGGGCTCAGTTGAGTCAATTAGGGTTTTGATCAGTGGTTAACTGGAGTGTTGACTATGGCTTACATTTAGTTAAGCTAGATTCACTCATTCAATTCGAATGACCTCCTTGGGAATTCGAATTGCTTTGTCATTCATGCTTGCAGCATGATCATGTATTGTATTACTCATTCTTTGTGTGAATATACAGAGCGGCTACTCATTTTGTACCCCTATTACAAAATTTTCATGACTTAATGTTATTAATCTTTGATGAGACTTGTGTTTAGTCCCTAGATTACCTTGACAGATTAATAAAAGATACACCAACTAGTTGAAATAATAGAATGTGTATGGTTCACTGATGAATTTTTCTACAAATCATATATTTTTAAAGTAATATTTATTTTTATTTCTTAATTATTGTGCTTGGATAAGCACGTTGATTACACCTTTGTTCATAGTAACAATGTACATCATTCATATATTTAATCAATAATGCAAAATTTTGTGACATTAGAGAATACGATAGATGAAGAACCCATTTTATTATATAAGAATAAGAAACCAAAAACTGGGACATCATACAAGTCCACGATAATCAAAATGTCATTTTTACATTATTACAATTATTGATAACTTACAATTATTTATACAATATATGATACAATTTGAATGTGATTGTCATTGATGTCAAAGGAGTTCAATGAATGACAAAAGGATAACCAAAGACACAATGGCAGGGTAAACTCAGTGAGAGTTGTATCTTCTTATTCAAGGAGTTTTTTCTAAAAACTGGGGCCATGGTCAGATAGATATTTCAACAAATTATGGGATGGAAGGTCATGGCAGACATTTTGTTCTTCTTATGAATTATGGTGGTCATTTTCATAAGGCAGCTGGTTTAGGGTAGTTTTTCAACACTTAGTCAAAATCCCCAAATTATCATACCGTTACCAACTACTACCAAGCCCCTACAATCAGAGCAAGGGAAATAACATTTCCATCTTCCCTCACCTCTAATGTCGATCTAAACTGAGCAAGCTTCCTTGCATTTTCATTCATAGTGAAAAATCCTTGTAGTGACAAGTAATTGTCTTACCTACACCATACCAAACAGTAACTTGTCAAATACATTAGATATAAGTATATTTCTAAATGCAGTATATTATATAGCAATTTCTATAAAGAAAAACATGAATAGTGTGATGAATAGGATTGTCATTGATGACAACATTAATGACAATCATTTTGGAAAAATATGGTAATTTGGTGAAAAACACGAAAATGACTAAGTATGGGGAAATTAGTCAAAATTTCCTTAGGGAAATGCATGCCATAGTTTATAGGAGAATATAAATGCCCGCACCACATGGGGGTCCTGTAGATTGTTGTTTTTCCTACCAAACCATGTCTTCACTTTTTCCTGAAAGTTCTTGAGGGAGAAGTTATGGACCTACCAAAATAGGGGTTTGTGCCAGAGCAAGCAAAAATGGCTAAGTAGCCTCAGAAAGTTGCCTGCCCTATATTATGGGTTAGAGTAAATGCTCATAGAACATGGGGGTCTTGTAGTGTGTTGGTTTGTCTACCTAACCATGGTATTATTTCTCCTTAAGCATGTCTGAATAAAAAGTTGAATTTGCCAAAATGAGGTTTCAGAATAAATTTTGGAGAAAGTCCTGAAAATGACTTGCAAAAATGGCTAAGTAGCCTCAGAAATTTTCCCGCCATATATTATGGGTTAGAGTAAATGCCCGCAGAACAGGGGGGTCTTGTAGTGTGTTGGTTTGTCTACCTAACCATGGTATTATTTCTCCTTAAACATGTCTGAATCAAAAGTTGAATCTACCAAAATGAGGTTTCAGAATAAATTTTGGAGAAAGTCCTAAAAATGACTTGCAAAAATGGCTAAGTAGCCTCAAAAAGTTGCCCGCCCTATATTATGGGTTAGAGTAAATGCCCGTAGAACATGGGGGTCTTGTAGTGTGTTGGTTTTTCTACCTAACCATGGTATTATTTCTCCTTAAGCATGTTTTTCAGAATAAATTTTGGAGAAAGTCCTGAAAATGACTAAGTGTTGGAAAACTGGCTCAGGTAGCCTTAAGAAAATGCCCACCACAATTTTTTTGTTAAAGAAAATTCCCTCACCATATGGGGGTCTTGTATATTGATATTTGGCCTACCTGACCATGTCTTCAGACTGTCTTGAAAGTAGCTGAGGAAGAAGTTATGAACCTGCCAAAAGAGTGTTTTAGGCAGATTGGACCAGACTAAGAAAATTGTCTGTGTTGGAAAAACTGGCTCATGTGGCCTTGGGAAAATGCCCTCCGTACCTTACAGGTGTATGGAAAAAATTATTTGAAGTTATCATCCTATAGCTTGTTAAAGAGGATATATCACCATGGTCTCAGTTCTCAAAGAAGATGTTTGATGACAAAGATAGTGGTCTGCCAAAATAGATTTTCAGGCTATTTTGCACTATTCCAATACTGGCAAAACTGCCTCAGTCGCCTCAGGGAAATGCCCACCCTATCTCATAGGATGATGAGAAAAATAATATGAAAGTGTTAGGCTATATATTGTGGATGGGTGCATCTAACCATGGTCTCAGTTATCCTGTGGAGTGTTTTATGACAAAGATATAAATATGCCAAAAGTAAGAAAAATATTATTTTGCATTTTAAGAACACAAGAAAATTGGTTTAGATTCAGGAAATTGAAAAGGCATTTTGAAATGCCCGCAAGGAGGGGTTATTGTGATGATAAAATTCATTAGGTAGCATAGTCATGTTCCTTGGTGAACTGACTATCCATCCATACCTTTAGGTTGTCTTATGATGGTCTCATATGTAAAATATCAATCTGCCAAAAATAGGAAAAATAATATTTTGCATAGTGAGAACAAAAGAAAATTGACCGTTTTAAAAACAGGAGTTTGAGAGGTTAGTTGGAAATTCCCGCCAAGGGCTGTCTTTGTGCAAGTAAATTTATCAAATGTCATGGATCCATTCTTTGGTAAGTTGTCCATCTGCTCCTGACTTCAGGTCTCCATAGAGTGTTCACACATGTGAAATAGGAGTCTGCCAAAATGGGAAGAAATATGTCTTGATGTTCAAAAGAGGTTGAGAAGCTATTTTGAAATGCTTACCAAAGGTTGTGTGTGTGTCAACAGATTTATCTTGTGATATGGTCTTGTTCATTGTTGAAATGGCTATCTATCCATGCTTGTAGGTTTCCTTATGGTGATCACATGAGGGAGAAATCAATCTGCCAAAGTAGAAGAAAAATTGTTTTTACAAGTTAAAAACAATTTTGTCCAAGTGTTAAATTAAACAGTTTGGAAGCCTATTTTCAAAAGATCTCGAGATAATGCGTTTGTATCAAAAAGTTTAAAAGGTGACATGGATCTGTTCCTTATTGAGGTGGCTATCCAACCATACTTTCATTTTGCATTACGATGGTCATATATGCAAAAGATGGAGCTGCAAAGTTAGTGAAAAATAATAAACATAGTTTATTAAATAAGAAGCTACAGGGATGTATTTAGAAAAATAAACAGAGATTTGAAGAGGTGTCTAAGCATGATGGCATGGCTAAGTAGCCTCAGAAAGATGCCCGCCCTAAATTATGGGTTAGAGTAAATGCCCGTAGCACATGGGGGTCTTGTAGTGTGTTGGTTTGTATACGTAACCATGGTATTATTTATCCTTAAGCATGTCTGACGAAAAAGTTGAATCTGCCAAAATGAGGTTTCAGAATAAATTTTGGAGAAAGTCATGAAAATGACAAAAGTGTTGGAAAACTAGCTCAAGTAGCCTTAAGAAAATGCCCGCCACGAATTGTGTGTTGAAGAAAATTCCCGCACCATAAGGGGGTCTTGTATATTGATATTTGTCCTACCTGATCATGTTTTCAGACTGTCTTGGAAGTAGCTGAGAAAGAAGTTATGAACCTTCCAAAACAGTGTTTTAGGTAGATTGGACCAGACTAAGAAAATGGTCTGTGTTGGAAAAACTGGCTCATGTGGCCTTGGTAAAATGCCTGCCGTACCTTATAGGTGTAGGATAAAAAATTATCCGAAGCTATCATCCTACCGCTTATTGAAAAGGCTATCTCACCATGGTCTCAGTTCTCAAAGAAGATGTTTGATGACAAAGATAATGGTCTGCCAAAACAGAGTTTCAGGTTGTTTTTCACTATTCCGGTACTGGAAAAAGTGCCTCAATGGCCTCAGGGAAATGCCCACCCTATCTCATAGGATAATGAGAAAAATAATATGAAAGTGTTAGGCTATATCTTGTTGATGGGTGCATCTAACCATGGTCTCAGTTATCCTGTGGAGTATTTTATGACAAAGATATAAATATGCCAAAAGTAAGAAAAATATTATTTTGCATTTTAAGAACACAAGAAAATTGGTTGTGTTAGATTCAGGAAATTGAAAAGGAATTTTGAAATGCCCGTAAGGAGGGGTTATTTTGATGATAAAATTCATCAGGTAGCATAGTCATTTTCCTTGTTGAACTGAATATGCAACCATACCTTCAGGTTGTCTTATGATGGTCTCATATGCAAAATATCAATCTGCCAAAAATAGGAAAAATAATATTTTGCATAATGAGAACAAAAGAAAATTGACCAAGTGTTAAAAACATGAGTTTGAGAGGTCAGTTGGAAATGCCTACCAAGGGCTGTATTTGTGCAAGTAAATTTATCAAATGTCATGGATCCATTCTTTGGTAAGTTTTCCATCTGCTCTTGACTTCAGGTCTCCATAGAGTGTTCACACATGTGAAATAGGAGTCTGCCAAAATCGAAAGAAATATGTTTTGATGTTCAAAATAGGTTGAGAAGCTATTTTGAAATGCTTGCCAGAGGTTGTGTGTGTGCCAACAGATTTATCTTGTGATATGGTCTTGTTCATTTTTGAAATGGCTATCTAGCCATGCTTGTAGGTTTCCTTATGGTGATCACATGAGGAAGAAATCAATTTGCCAAAGTAGAAGAAAAAATGTTTTTACAAGTTAAAAACAATTTTGTCGAAGTGTTAAATTAAACAGTTTGGAAGCCTATTTTCAAATTATCTGTAGATAATGCGTGTGTATCAAAAATTTCAAAAGGTGACATGGATCTGATCCTTGTTGAGGTGGCTATCCATCCATACTTTTAGTTTGCATTATTATGGTCATATATGCAAAAGATGGAGCTGCAAAGTTAGTGAAAAATAATAAACAGAGTTTATTAAATAAGAAGCTACAGGAATGTATTTAGAAAAATAAATAGAAATTTAATAAAAAGAATTAAGACATAGTTTTGAAGAGACACATCTTACTATTGGAGATATGCAATGTTAAGAAGAAGTTTTAATTGATTATTTCATTAAAACAATAAATAACAAACAGAGATTCGAAGAGGTGTCTAAGCATGATGACATGGAAAGGTGTAATTGGAACAAAACATGAAGGACATAGATGACTAAGGACATGCATAATGACATTGAAAAGAAAGCATGACAAGCATGGAACATCTAGAGAGTCAAAGGACCCATTCTATGGTCATTTGAAGATGATTTGGGCAAGACAAAGATGTTGGTGCAAAGATGACAAGGAGATGGTGACATGACAATAGACAAGCAAACTTGATGNAAGATTGGTAGAAAAAGAAGTTGAAATTGAGTTGAAGCCTTAGCTCACTGATTCACCCCCCCCTCTCAGTGAGCATTGTGTCTAACAGAATGAATTTTTCATTGATGCCAACAAGTGTTGTGCAATGGCCTTTGATTTTCTCATAAGGAGACCTTGATAGTTTAGGCATTGGAACACTAGGTTGCCCAAATGGTCCAAATGAAAGTTGTCCTTCTACTGTGGAAAGTAATTAACACTATGTCAACGTCCAATAGCTTCGTGGAGCATCGAGTCTATAAAAAAACGAATTGGCTATAGTCATTGTTGACTAGACCCTCTTGTTGCAATTACTCTGGTTTAAATAAAAGAAGGGAGTTGCAGGGTTGTTAAATTCGTTCATAAGGTAAATGACCTGAATAATACAACTGTTATTTTGAGCCTCAATGTTAGTTTGTATCCCCCCAAAAAGGATACATGCTTACCTTTTATGAATTTACGGCCAGATGATTGTTCCAGAGTATGGCTGATCTCTCTAGTTTTGGATATGGTTGATAAAGAAATCCGGGCTCAATCTGCGCTCAATCAATCACCAAGAACCTTGTCACAACTATAGAAAATGTGCTAAGTGATACAGCTTGGCATGCTCCCGCAAAGGAGCTGTAAACTGGAAATATAAAGGGTAAAATTATCTATGCTGGCATCGTATAGGTTATAACTAGGTTGGAGTAGTAGAGATAGCTGCAATGAGATAGTCAGTTTCATGGAAATTACTATTTATCCATGGCCACACCATATATGAACAAGTGTAAACATCTCTATGCAAAATATAAGGGCACATGGATGGCCTAAGGCGGGAGTATAGGCGGCTTCTGTCATATACATAAAATATTATACCACAAAATAGCCAGTCAGACCTAGACCCAAGAAAAAATATGCAAGAGCCGGGGAAAAAAAGCAAATCTATTTTATTATTATTGAGGGTTTCCATTTCAGGATTTCTCTCCATGATCGGAAAGAAGATAGAAGCAATATTTTTCTTTCACGTTCAGCTCCAACTTCATGCTTGTTCGCTTGAATATGAACCGAGAATATGAACTGAGGGGGGGATGGAATTCACTTCTCACCGAGAACAAGTTTACTCCGTTATGCAAATAGCAAGCTATTCTTAGTTAGATGTGGACGAAAATGCATGAGTTGACCCACACGTAAACAACCAAGAGCCGTTGAAAGCTGGCATTGGTTTGGTGGGTGTGCAAAGATAGCCATATATCATTGATATAGAGACGAAAGTTCGTCGAAAATTAAAAAACATTGATATTGCCACAGTTTTTTCGCCATGATAAAAAAAATGAAGTATTAATCCACGAATGTTCAAAACATGGAAATATTTTGTGGAAAAATCCACCCAAATGTATTAGTGTAAGCATTGGGATCCCGAATTTGTTTAAAGCCCTAATTTGTTTGAATTTATGGTCAAAGCCATACTTGTTTTGCATTTACGGTGAAATCCCTAATTTGTTTGAAATTACGATGACTTTCATTTAGCAGGCAATGACTATCATTTTCCTAGCCATGACTGTTTTTAAGCCATTGTGGGTTGGTCGTGATTGTATTAGCCCTCTCTTTCCTATCCATGACCCTTGGTAAACCCTCTCTAGGATTAACATAACTGTGTTGGCCTCTTATTATCAAGCCGTGACTGCCATTTTCCAGGCCATGACTGTTTTGGAGCCACTGTGGGCTAGTCGTGACTGTAATATCCCTCTCCTGATTGGCCATGACTGTTGGTAAGCCTCCATAGGCTGAACGTAACTGCGATGGCCTCTTCTTAGCAAGCTGTGACTATCATTTTGCTGGCCATGACTATTTTGGATTCCCTGTGGGATGGTCGTGACTGTATTATCCCTCTCCTGGTCGGTCGTGACTGTTGTGACCTTCTCTAGGTTGAACGTAACTATGTTGGCCTCTTATTAGCAGGACATGACTTCCATTTTCTTGTTCGTGATTGTTTTGAAGCCACTGTGGGTTTGTCGTGACTATATTATCCCTCTCCTAGCGGGCCATGACTATTGGTAACCTTCTCTAGGATGAACATAACTATGTTGGCCTCTTCTTAGCAAGTCCCGAGTGTCATTTTCATGGCCATGACTATTTTTGAGCAACCGTGGGATTTCCATGAATGTATTATCCCTCTCTTGGATGGTCATGACTGTTGGTTACCCTCTATAGGCTGAACGTAACTATGTTGGCCTCTTCTTAGCAAGACGTGACAGTCATTTTCCTGTCCGTGACTATTTTGAATCCACTGTGGGATGGTCATGACTGTATTATCCCTCTCTGGGATGGTTGTAATTATTGTGCCAAGCTGTGTCATTTTTTTTTGTCTACTAGGACTAGGTCGTGACCTACTGGCATCTTTCTAAGTCTCAATTGTGACTATTGATAACCTCTCTTGTTGGGCCATGACTATGGTGTCTTTTATCTGCTAAGTTATGATCTTGTGTATTGATGTAACCTTTATAGACTGACCAAATTTGGATCTAGGACTTATTATTGCTATTAGAGTAAGGCCTTGACCTTCTGTTGTAACCCTTGTTCTTTGCTAATATTTGAACCTTAATATGTTTGTATGCAACAAACCTAGGATGTGACTTGTTGGGTGCCTCATACTCAGGTTATGACTCTAGTTTTATGTGAGACAAGACCTCTGACTGTTACTGGTATTTCTTGTTAGTGTTGTATGTATTGTCACGTCCGTCTACTCGGTGGAGAGGACGCGAATAACATCTATCAACACGGGCAATCTAAGCCCCATGAACATAATATATACATAAAAAATAAAATGCTTTTAAAATAAAACATACATAAGTATAAACATATGCATAATGAAATCTACAGCGAAAGCATAATTCATTCATCCAATACATTCTATTCAAGCATTTAAAATGTTCATATAAATTCATAACAATGTACAATTGCGGAAATAAAATATAATAGATAATACTTATCTTGAAAGAAGCTTGTCCCATAACTAGCTATGTTGCTGCAACGTTCCACCCAACCATAGGCCAGTGCACTCTTTAATCTCTCAACGGCACTACCACCCCTGAGCTGGGCATGATTTTCCCCAAGGAATAAGGAACACTAGCATACTTCACCCATATCCAAGGACACAATAAAATTCAGTCAAGCCAACATAGTTGGGTTTATCATAATTACACAGGTAGTGGTTTACACTTGGCCAAATTCACATGAGACACAGGTAATCCAACAGATGGGTTTATCAAGCTACCAGCCAAGCCATCCTTCTAGTTGGGTTTATCAGGCTTCCAAGGAGGTGGAAAGACTAACTGCTAAGCTAGTGAGCTCAACCCCAGAGCTATGAACACCCACACCAGATCTAGCCTGACTTCTAAACAATTACACACCCAACACAAGGAAGCATTCCCTTCTCAACTACATAGTCCCTCAGGACATGCCTTCCCTTCCAATGCTATTCAGGGTATGCAAAGAAGAAAACCAACCTTCTAGATTGGTCTTTGAGGTTCCTTCACACACTAGGTTTATCAAGCAAGTCTAGACTCCATTTCCATTCCTCAAATCAATTCAGATGCCAAAAAAGGATGTACACACAGTTATCTCGGTACTGGGATTAACAAAACGTAGCAGACACTAGGGATTACATGCACACACAGTAATTATGAATTTTGAGCATTGCCAAAGCTAGACCAGTTGCTACGTTTACAGAAACCAACCCATTGTTGTCCATTTAATTCCAAGACACCAAATCAATTTTGGGAAATCATATTCAGGGAAAGACTAGCAGATAGGAAAAATTGTGAAAGGAAACAAATTGTCGAACAGGGGAAAATTGTAATTGAAAACAAAAACCAAAAACCCAGAATAGGAGAAAATCCCCAAGGGCCTAGAATCAGAATCGTTTTTGCTTGCTTGCTGCTGTGTGAATGCAAAATTTGGTTTCCAAAAACGTTTTTCCATTCCAAATCGTGAGGGGAGGTGAAACGCTGCTGCATGAGGGAAAAATGGTCGTTTTTGGTGTTTTCTTGCCCAAGAAAATTTAAAAACGTTTTTCCAGAAATGGTGCTCTGCCCATTTTGAATTTCTCCCCACACTTCCAATCCCCCACTCCCTCATCCTTAGGAAAAATCATGCCCCCATCTCATTTAGTTGTGTTGACATAGCTGGCTGTAGATTTTTAATTAAAATTGCAAATTTAACATGATGTCCAACTTTTTAAGGTTTAGCTAGCATAAAATACCGTCAGTTCATCCTTAATTTCCGAAACATAAATACTAAATCGATGGTGGAGCTTTTTCCTGAAGATCCACACCATGATTATTTACATCATTTATTTAAATGCAACGGGGTCAAAACCAGGATGTTACATGTGTCTTCATCATCGTTAAGTGAACTTAAGATAGGGTACAACATAAAGAATAGTAAAATTACAATGACACTAATTCACAGTAATTAAAGAACAATTGCTAAATAGGTCTAGTTTGAATCTGCCTTATACTTAGACATATTGTGCCATCTCTTGTCACTGTAAGGACAAGTTATCACAAGTCATACTTTGAGAAAGAGAAGTTTAAAGTGCTATGGGATTAGGTTAGAATTGCTAAAATGGTCTGGTTTGGATTTTCATTATACTCATACATATTGTTCCAGCTCTTGCCATTGTAAGGACAAGCTCTCACAAGTCATACTTTGAGAGAGAGAAGGATAAAGTGTTATGGGATTAGGTTACATACATACATTAAGAAATCCAAGACACGAAGTGAGAAGATCTCATTAAGATAGTAGCAATTATACTTAGCCAAAACCACAAATGGGAACCCTAAAATTTGCAACTCCCTCAATTAGACTTAACACCACTATTGACTTATCGTCTAGGGTTTGACATAGTGATAGATCAGCTAGGATAGGAAACCACAAACCTGGTACATCAGTCACAGTTCAACAGAGAAAGGGACATGACATTCACATTCATGGTAGTCAAAGTCACATAGTCACGATTGAGTGTTTTCACCTTTCAATTTTTTTAAGAATATGTTAAAATTATAGAAAGAAGTTGATTAGGTTTCATCTTTGATGATTAATACATAGATTTTAGTGGCATGTCATTCCTATGTTCTAACATTTCATTTGTTGTTATTGATCAATTATAGACACACTTATTAGTTGGATTATATGTTTCAACACCACTTAGTTTCCATATTATTATGTTACTACCATGTTATGTGATATTTATCTTGACAAACAAAGCAAGGGAGAGTTATTTTGTAGGTCATCTTGTTTTATTGTAACATTCACAAAAATTCACATTATGTTATTTACTTTTATTCTTAGAGAATTATTTTTTCTTTAATTGATGATATTTTTTTGGGTTCTTTCCTTTGATTTTTCTTCCATTCCTGCCACTTATTAGGTGTGCATAAAATTGAATGTATTTGAGCTTTGATTTGGATTATACAAACATAAGAGAGTATTGACATCATTATTGTAGTTGTAAGGCTTGTAATCTTAATAAGGAACACAATTTGAGATATGTAATTGTAGTAGTAATAACACTTGAAACTTTATCATATGACAAAGATATGGCCATCATTTTAAGGAATTTTGCATACACTCAAGAATTTCTCAATTGATAAATATCTATATTTATAGTATAAGACAACTCTCGAAAAAATTAATGATGAGCGTATTGTACTCAACTCTCAACCCATAGCTATCCCAACTAGGCTAACTATCACACATAACCACTAAATTATTTACTAGTAAATTATAAATGGACTCCATCTTTTGTGACAACTTTTTCATCACATGACTTGCACTCATAGAACATAATTTACAAGTCGCCTAATGTTGTCACATGTTTTTCATTAATTTTCTAATAGTAACCAATATTTTATTTTATTTTATTTGATAATAAAGTGAAAGGGTTAGGGAGCTTGTGCTTACTCACCACTTGACATTTTGACACCATACCTATGAGTCACCTCCATTGATTTGAATTTTTCACCTTCTTCCATCTACCTAGAGAAAATATAAATAAATTGTAGGAGAGAGGAAAGGATTCTAGTTGTGGATGAGCCAATGTTTTTAATGATTTTTTATGAACTTTAATTTTATTTGAAAAAGGGTATTGGTGGATTGGAGGAGTGGGTATGGAGTAAGTGATGATGGAGATATTGTGCACAATTTCAGTTGTGGTTTTTCTTCTCCTCATTGTGAGAAGTTTAATTCTTTAGAGGTAAAATATCTTGTTGTTGTCATTAATTTTATTGTTTTTAAGTCTTGAATTCTCCTATTCGTTTATTTCTAGGTTTCTTCTCAAGGGACTGGCCACCCCTTGATGATGTCACTGGAACCTAACCCTTAGGAATAGTATTGAGGAGCAGAGGATCAAATCATCCAGTTTGTATCTTCTCCTTATATAGTGATGGTAAAAATATATGAAAAAATGTATCTTGAAAGAGAGAAAGTATTAAAGTCCTTCAACTTGTTGGTCCTATGGGGAAAAGGGGGTTTTTATCCATCTTTATTGTTTTTATCAAATTAAATTTATGGTTTTTACTTTTGGACCATTGGTACCCTATCCTAAGTCAATATAAATTTATTTTATACTTTTATTGGTTACGATTCTAACTCTTAGGGGTTACTTAAGAGACCTTTTTGGAAGGCTTGTAAAGATTATAAGCTAAGTTCTTCACTTCATTCTTGAGGAAATATTGACATGAGAAAATTTCATATCTAATCCTTGTATGCTTGAGAACTTGTTGCTATTGGTTTGTGTGTGATGCCTAGGGTTATTTTGAAGTTTTCATTGCTCCTATATTCTTGTAAACTAACATGTGACTTTGTTATCACTTCTTGAGCATATCCGTGACTGTATGTTGCTCCATTGACTAGGAAGTGGATTGTTTGGGATAGCCATGAGCTATTGTGACTGTATCTTTCGTCTCCTAGCAAATCGTGAGTTGTTTTGTTACCTCTTCTTCCAACATGACTGTTTCTTCTTTATTGGCTTGACTGCATGTCTCTTTTTCCAGTGTGATTGTGTCTTCTCTGCTTCCAACATGAGTGTGTCTTCTCTACTGCCAGTGTGACTATGTCTTCTCTACTTCCAGTGTGATTGTGTCTTATCTGATGTCTTGAATGTGTGCCTCTTTTTCCAACATGATTGTGTCTTCTTTGCTACCAACATGACTATTCCTTCTCTGTTGGATTACCAGTGTGTCTCTTCTACCAGTGTGACTGCGTCTTCTTCGTTGCTAGCGTGACTGTACCTTCTCTGCTGGATTGACTGTGTGTCTTCTCTTCCAGCATGACTGTGTCTTCTCTACTACCAACGTGACTGTGTTTCTCTATTAAGATGTGACCTATTTCATTTCCTTCTTAAGAAGTGTTGCTGAATCCTAGATAAAAGATTGAAGTTTCTCTTCATGTTGATTAAGAATATGAGTTTTATACTGTTACTTCTCTAACCCTCTTAAACTCTCTCTTAAGGTATACCATTTGTTCATCTAGGTGACTTGTCCCTTCGGTGACAAGATCAGAACCTAAAAAGTATTTGAATATAAAGTTGATCCAAAACATCACTAGACCAACATTATTATTATTCTTTGTTACTATTTTTTCCTGTACATTTCCATTTATTGTTCATTAGTTTAACTTCATTATTATTGTTTATGTTTTGTACATTGCAATTGGTAAAACATATGAAGGACCAAATTTAACGCAGTGACCAACTGACTGTTAAAGTTGAAAGAGATGAAAATTATGTTTGAATTTTATTGCAACAGTACTATTCTAGATCTAACCTTGGTTTTAATTATTTTCATGGATTAAAATATATCAAATCCTAACCTAACCCTGAACTTTAATAATTTTAGGTAGGTAATGAGGGTTTGTTACAACTCCCTTTCAACACACCAGATCCCCACACATGACACATGAGCCACAAAGATAAATGATATGGCCTAATACCATGTCTTTTTGTCATATCCCATAACATAGGCCATATAAACCATGATTGATGTACCAAATCTTGAAATTTTCACCATACTCAACTTGCAGGAAACAAATTCCCTATTTAAGGCATGTGTGGTGTACAAGGGGACCATGAGTGATCCATGATAACCTTGAGATGAATTTTATGTCTTAAGTGCCTAATAATTAGTGTTAAACCCAAGAACCATCCCTCATTCACAATTTCTTAAAATGATGACCATATCTCACTTATGCATCCTTCTATGATGAAATTAGGAGAAATGACACATGAGTGTATTTTTTATATCTCACATGGGTGTCCTTTTTTGTATCCACATCTACAAACAAAAATGTAGATGTCTATGAAACAAACATATGGAAAATTTGATCTAAATTGGAAAAAAAGAAATCTAGTATCATAAGATGTATACGATTGTAGAACAATAGACCATTAGTGGATGAAATGCTTCAATTCTTTCTCATCAATGGGGAACTCCAATGATTATCCTTTATATTTGTAGTGATATAATCCATGATTGAGGGTCCCAACCTAATATGATCAAAGTTGTGATGATTTCCAAGGTATTCATGTCTTTGATATAACATTTATTCTAGATCTATTTCCTTGAAGAGGGGGCTATAATCCCCATTGACTTCAAGGGATTTAAATATGAGTCTATGTATATGGGAAAAAAATATTAGGGAAATTATAGTCCTCTGAAAAATCTCCATTGAATGTATACATCATTAGATTTGACTTATATGTATGGGTTTATTCTAGGAAATTCCCAAGCACCGATAGTAGGAATTCTCCCTGGTAATTGATCCCAATTAGACCGTCCACTGTTTGGTGTGGGGAATCTGTCTGGTTAGCAGTACATATACCGTAGATTAATTTGTTTAAAATGTTTTATTGGTTATGGAACTATTCATCGTTTATGTTGTTTTCTTTAATTAAAAGATGAAATCCAAGTGCCTAATATAAATGCATATAATCGATAGACAGAACCTCACTAGTGATGTGCAAGTTATCACCTATCGTCTTACCGTTCCTGCCTTATCAATTATCTATTTAATTTGAGCTTAAGCTAACTATCCTATTCTAGTTTACTCTATCCTCGTAGGGAGAAGGTTTAAAATTAGAGTAATGTACCGTAACTGTTCATATTGATTTCACATATAGCTGTTAAAACATAATATTCACACTCACAGCATAAATAATACCAAAGATAGCTATGATATGACAAACCATTCACTGAGTCATCTTACACACATATATCTTGCGTAGAAAGAAAAACCATTCATGACCAATGAAATATATCAAACAAGTTAGAATGATCTCACAGTATATTGTACGAAATAAATAAGAAATAATTCTACATTAGACATTCCACACATTCCAAGCAAATATCTGTGCAGGTCCCTTTTCCCAGCAACAAGTCTTTCTTATCAATAGAAAAATCAATTCTCTTACAAAAATAGTCCAACCTCTAGGGCTAGCAAACCAGGTGGTCCATAGTCTGGTAAAAGGTGTCTTGAAGATGGGATAAAAGTCCCTCTCCACACATGTGACTTCTAGTTTGCAACTAAATCCCATAGAAAAACTTCTACATTCTGATCCTTAGCACTGTTTTTAACCCATATATATTGGCAAAGTTTTAGTGGAAAACTATGCCAATATCAATATGAGGCTTGAATCCAACAATCCTAGCAATAGTTCAAAAATGAAACCTCTCACCTCATGCTCAAAAAGTTTTTCCATTCTAACTTTTCAAAACGTTTTCCAAAACAAACTGGAAAAACACAACCTTGATAAAAACTGCAATAGGGAGCAAAACAAAAAATGAAAATTTACAAAACACGGCTTCCTTATGGAAAAGGAAAAACAGTAAAAATATACTTCAAAAGGGTTCCCATTAAGGTTACTTTCGGACTCGCAATGACCTAACCAGGTTAAAAACGCTCTCAGGATTAACTTCTCACCTAAGAAGCCGAAATGAATAATTGGTTTCCCTATGATTTGGTTTAACCAAGGGTTTTGAGGAAAGAAGCAAAGCCATTAGAAATACATCAAGGAAGGATGGAATGAAAATACATCAAGGGTGCAATGTTCCTTGGTGACCACTTTAAAACACCCTGTGCCCTAAAGGTGCTTGCTTTATAAAAAACGGGCATGAAGCCCATTGTTTCCTTAGCCTATTCCAGGGAAGTCATGCCTAAAAATACCCAAGCGAAAGTGGAACCTAGGTACAAAAAATCGGCCCGTACATATCAAGCATAAAACCTACACTTTTACTAAGGTAACAACATTACAAGAATACGTATATGGATCATTTATATAGATAGGGAAAGGTAGGAAGACAAAGAATAACCCTAGCTGGATTTAAAAACAACCACAATAAATCTACCATAGTTACCACCACATATAAAAAGTTTCAATTTTGAAAACCAACATAGTCCAAGAGGTACGATGCCTACCTTTCAAACATTAAGTGGCCATGGAAGAGAGCTGAGCATCAGGGGTTGCAATTTCGTCTTTCGGTGATTGACTATCGAGGCCAAACAACGTTTTTTTGATAAAAACAAAAAAAAAACTCAGCCGTATTTATAGAAAAAACTAGAAAAATAGTCATAAATGCGGTGGTTGGAAATTAAACGTTGTTTGGCGCGAAAAAGTTTCAGTTGTTTTGGATAAAATAGTGACGCCGACCATTTCAGCGAAACTTCTCAAGTTATGTCGATGGCCTCAACGTCCTAATCAAGCTTCCTTTGCGGTGTGTCATGTGACTGCTTCGACGGGATTTATGAGTTTCTCTTCATTTTCAAACCACAAACGTTTCGGAGAAATCTCCCAAGTCCCTCCCAGACGTTTTAGTGACACTTGTCGAGTGCCTCCGATGAACTCTGTCGATGCTCGGTTTATTGGAAACTTTACTTTCAATGTTGACTATGTTGAAATTGTTTTCCGAGTTGACCCAAAATTTTGGTGTTGGTCATTATCGACATAATTTGCTAAGCTCCTTTGACCATTTCGGGGACACTTCATGAGTTTCTTCTGACAGTGTCAGCAACATTCTTTGAGTTATGCTGAAAAAATGAGAGAGAAACAAGTTTCTTTTGATCAAGACGACTATGTCGGATGAACTAACCAAGTTCCTCTGCTACATCAGAGTAACTGGCCAAGTTCCTCTGATACATTGGAGAAAAACTTCGAGTTTTTCTTAGCCAAAACTTCTTTTGATCAATCCCTTAGAAAAACCTAAGTGTTCAGGGTAGACTCCTTTGAGTTAGAAAACTACTCTAAGCATGCTTTCAAACAAAATAGAAGGAGGGGCCCTAAAAAAACCAAAATTTTTCGGGAAGTAGTTGCAACAACAACAGTATGATAGAAATTTGATAAAGATTCCATTATTAATCTTTAATATATTTTTATCGAACAAGAATCGACATATGTTGCACCATGATATGATATCACAATTTGTGAGTGGGGGATTGAAAAATATCACATATAATCTTTTCTAATAATATCCCTAGTGATATCTCAAATAGATCAATAATTGAGTAGAGACTTTCGAGCTTGGATTATAAATTCTTTATAAGAAAAGAATTTAAATAATTATTTTTCTTTGTGCTTATATGTCATCTAAGAATTAAAATTATTACTATAGTTAAGATCTCACTTACTTGCATACTACTCAAATTTTCTTGGGAATAAGATATTGGTTACTAAAACTTGAGGTGTGTTGCATTTGGTTATAATAAATGCTCCTTCTAAGGGGAATTAACTATCTCATTAATGATAAATTCCAACGATTCTCCCTTAGAGTTTGTAGTGATATAATACATGATAAAGGATCACAACCTAGTGTTATCAAAGTTAGTAAACTAAGGAGAAATAACTTGATTATAAAGAATTCATAGTTAGTAAACTAAAATTGACCTTGAACCAAAAACAAAAACTACATAGAACATTTATAGATGATGCTTAAACCATTTGTTCTTTCTAAATATTTTTTCAATATAGTCCCTAAGTTGGCTATGTTCACCTTAATGAATAAGAATCAACTTAATCCCATCTTCTTGATCCAAGAGCCCCACTTATGATAAGTTGTTCATTCATGTTATGCATGCTCGTTGACGTTAATTGCAACCTGACTGTTGTTATTTGACGTGAATTGTAGGGACAACAAAATGAAACTAATGACTAGTGGTAAATCCAATGACTCCAGTTATTTATAATTTAATAGTTATATAAATAAAATTATTGTATATACTAAATAATATTACATGCAAGTAGTCATTATCGTACGTATGGTTAATATAAATTTAAATGATTGTTTACTTCATTAAATATTCATAACAAAGATTAAATCATTGGGTGCAGGTCTCTCGGTCCAGAGCAAGAATATTTGTGTGAGTTGTGAATTACATTGTATGTCATGATATGTTCTCACAATGTACAATGTTTGTGGTTGTGTGATATTGTATGCATTTTTTACCATAATGTGAGGCAAATGAATATTTTTCATTGTGAGAGCATATCACCACATACATCATTAGTAAGTTAACTATTCGAAGATGTATCATATCGTGGCTTCTTGCAACTAATGAATAGCGGTAAATCCAATGAAAATAATCTTACATGCAATCATATTTCATTTAGAGCAATATTTCTAAATAAGTACAATGACTATCACTTAGACAAGTTTGTTTTTTTTAAGTTTAGTTAATGAGATGACATGAAGGAGAAATTAAAAAAAAATGAAGATCACTTCATTCTTTTCATAGTTATTTTATGTGTACTTAAATTTTGTGCATCTACATACTAACCTACTTCTATTTGTTGCAATGTTTCCAAGATGCATGCAATTTCTACATCAACAATGAACATTGTCTCAAATTCTTCAATGCAAAAGATTCCAAGTGCATTATTAATCCCAGATATGAAACTGTACATGGAATGAACGACGATACTTTTTTATTTATAATTCCTTGCTTGTTATTTTCTAGCAAGGACACCCAGTATAGCCCTAAGTTGGGTACAGGCCCCTACCCATCAACTTTTAATTAAAAAAACTACTCAAACTCGTCGCATTTCTGACGACATAACTTTTATAGTCGATGAGGTTGTCGTACAATTGACGGTAACTTTGTCGAATTTTTGTGTATTTTTATGCTGCTAAGTCGTATTTCCAACGTATATATGTCAGATAGCCGACCATTAGGGTGGATTAAGTTGTTCATTAACTGACACGTATTCCGTCACATTTTCAACGATAGTCCTGGAAATGGACGTCGGTTAATCAACGACCTATTTGTCGAAGATTTGACGGGTTATAGATCGATTGACCTGTTGATCATGTGACTAATTGTCATCGTATTTACAATGTATAGTTGGGCTTGTTGGATATCCAACACAATTCTACTGACGTTTAAAAATACTCCACCTTATCGGATGTTAGACGGAGACTTATCGAAATTCAGACAAATATGTCGTCGGATTTTGGGTTCAAATTTTCTTGTGAGATGACTGTAGAAAAAAAATCACAATTATATTTCATATATTAAGTTTAATTTAACCACTACATGGATGTGGGATTAAAAAAAAAACAATAAAAGCACAAAAAATATTACCAAGATAAAAAAAATAAAAAAAAATAGACATATTTATTATGAGAAAACCATTCTTCAAAGCACTATTAAATTGCTCCAAATTCAAATGTGAATAGTAAGAAAATGCGAACAATAATAAGCTAATGCATTATTAATAAATTTTAATAGGATGGCAGCAAATGAAATTTTACTTGTGTTATGAGTGTGGGATACAAAAATTAACATAGATAGCCAATATATTATTACAAAATTTATAGAGCATAGATTACATGTGAATTAATTAATATTGTTACAAAATTTTATATGAAATATTATATTAACTTCATTAATTTTATTAATGCATTATAAATGTGTGATTTGTTTTTGTAGCAAAATTTTGGAGGGATATTTTGGGGGGGCAGGGATTTTGGAGAGAAAAATTAGTTCTTTTAAATATATGATTGTTGGAGGTTGACAGTTGCACCATTCTACTTCTTGTGTGATGAGAATGGGAGTTGCACCATTATAGTTTCTAGTGAAAAGTCATGGACTCATTTGAAATTATCTCAATTTATGAAAATGGTGGAAATTTTCCTTCGAGTGAGGATTTGAGAGGAATTGATGATGATTTTCCTCCTAGCAAGGATTTTAAAGGCAGTAATGATTATGATGAAGACCATACTCCAAGTGGAGATTTTAAAGGCATTAAGAAAGATGATGACAATTTTCCTCTAAATGATGATTTTCAAGGCACCACCAATGATTATCCTCCAAGCGAGGATTTTCAAGGCACCAACGATGATTTTCCTCCTAGCCAAGATTTCCCTCCAAGCGAGGATTTTCAAGGAACCAAATTTTAGTTTCCTCCAAGTGAGGGTTTTGATGGGATTGACGATTATTTTGGTGAGTATGAAAGCACCAATAATGGTGTATATGAATTTACTCTAAGTGAGGATTTTATTGGCACTGCTGATGATTTTCCTCCAAGTGAGGATTTCAATGGGACTGATCATGTTTCTTCTCAAAGCAAGGATTTTGATGGCACCGATGATGATTTTCCTCCAATAAAGGATTTTAATAGGATAGAAGATGATTTTGGTGAGGATGAAGGAAACAATAATGGACCTGAAGATGATTCTCCTCCAAGTGAGGATTTTGATGGCACTGATGATGATTTTCCTCCAAGTGAGGATTTTAACAGGACAAATGATGATTTTGGTGAGGATGAAGGCACCAATAATGGTGAAGATGATTTTCCTCCAAGTGAGGACTTTGAGGGAATCGATGATGATTTTCCTCCAAACGAGGATTTTAATGGGACAAATGATGATTTTGGTGAGGATAAAGGAAAAATGGTGAAGACGATTTTCCTCCAAGCAATGATTTTGATGGAACCGATGATGATTTTACTCCAAGCTAGGATTTTAATGGGTTAGATGATGATTTTGGTGAGAATGAAGGAAATAATAATGGTGAAGACGATTTCCCCCCAAGAAATGATTTTAATGGCACCGATGATGATTTTCCTCCAAGTGAGGATTTTAAAGAGATAGATGATAATTTTGGTGAAGATACCAATATTGTTGATTATTTTGACTTAACCTCAAGTGATAAACATGATACTGATGAGGACAATCAATCTTCTATTAAATTTGGTGATGATAATCTCAATGAGAGAGATGATATTCCTCATAGTGATGAGGAAACTCATTCAAATGAGGATGATACAATGGTACGTGAAACACAAAGGAAAATTGTACCAATGAGTAAGATTAAATGTAGGACTAGACCATATTATATCAATTGAATGAATTCTATTTATACAAGGTCTAGAAAATATTTGCTCATGAGTCCAAGTTCTATTATTGATTTGATTTCAAGTGAGTGTTGCCAAAAACATTGTTTGAAACAGATGCACTATAATTATTCTCTGGAGAAAAGGATAACATATCTATCAATGAACAAAAATATGAAAAATTCATATTTAGTGGGGTGCATGATTTCCACAAAGGCAAGTTATGATTATCGCATTGGAAATATTTTTCTTTGTAGAAGGGCACTTAAAAGAATTCACTCGATTGGTAATATTTGACTATCAATACTCCAGACAAGGTTAGAAAAGGATCCCACTTTTTATTCTAAATAATGTCATGCACATGCTAGTGGTCCAATAAAAAACATTGCAATATCATGGATGCATGAATTCTTTTCTAATCATGAAGTGAGTATGCCATATATAGAAATCATACACATTCTAGATAATTTCTCAAGGAGGGAAATCTACAACTTGTACAAGGAATTTGTTCAAGCGGCCGAAGGAAATAACAGTTTCATTAGATATGCATATTTTACAAGACTATGGAAAATAGAGTTCAACAATGTCTGTATTCCTAAGAGGTCAAGGATGGGGGTTTGCAGTATATGTGCTTCTCTTAAACAAAGAAGGGATAGAAAGATGTGCATCTCTAAATTATTTATTTTCTCGAATACATATCAATTTATAAATCTCATCAATGTTTTAATTTTATTTTATTTGTAGACTTTCTTACCAAAGAACTTCAATCACATCACAATCAACAATCAGTTGAACGAAAAAATTAATACAAACATCACAAGAAGTATTATGATGATTGTAGAGTGGGCCACTTGACCTCCTAAATGTCATCATGCAATTATATAGTTTAAAGGATAAATATATATTAACAAATGAGTAGTTGGAGCGGGTACAATCGCTCCAACCTCTCTCATAATGTATAAAAAGTTACCAAAGATAATGCAAAGTCGGATTGGACGTCCCTTCCTAATGCTTGTCTTGGATGGATGTGTATGAGCATAATGAATGCTTGAATATGATGTGAAAGCATAGCTTTCAACACCTGGTGTTGTTGCCTCCTTCACTTGGATGGGTGACAGCAGCAGCAAGTGGGGTGGCTCGAACCTAAAGGAAGTTGGAGAAAAAGACCTGCAAGGAGAAGCTTAAAGACTATTATCGAAAAAGGACAAGACTATTGATGCTACATAAAGATTGATCAAGAAGTGATCATACACTACCTGAGCGTGACTGGCTACCTGAGGTGGTTTGAATCTGCATAAAATCATGAGAAGCAGAAACTTGCAAGGAAATGTATCTGTTATGCGGCCAAGGTTCACTAGTGTGCAAGGTGAATCCTTAGATGTTTTTGCTCGTTGGTCAGGTGATGTGGGTGAGATAGATGACTCTGCAGTTGATTTTAATTTTTCAGGAAATTTTGATTTTGACAACGTGGCTCGACAATACCTTCCTAACGGAATCCAAGCAATGCCTATGAAACTTGGCTATCTAAATGGGGATGCCAAAGTATATGGTTCGATTTCAAGAATGTGGTATGGTGTCAAATGGACAACACCAAACACTGAATGCTCTTTCATCGATGCATGTGGTGACATTATAATATCTGATGAAGCCATTACTATCAGCTCTTCCTTGATTACCTTTGATCTTCTAACAAAAATTCAAATATAAGAGAATTCTGATCTTATCATTGTTGTCGCCCCTGATATCCTAAGTGTAGATGCTAATTTAAGTTTGCAAATATTTGATATTCTTAGTTTGAAAAAGCTCATGCATATGAAACTGACGGGAAGGGATAAATTTCATGGATATGTAGTGGATTCTCTAGAGAGATCAGTCGATGAAAACATTGCAGTTCGAGAGGAGATCTTGAGTCCTGATGAGTTTAGTAGGACGAAAGCATCAGGACTTATTGGAGATGTACAGTTATCTGGAATAAAATTAAATCAAGATCCAACATTGGGGTTCCATATTTTCATTTCTGCTAACAACTTTTGATCCAAAACTCAATATGGGCAATGGAATTTAGGCCGGTTTCTACGAATTATTTGACTATTGAGATCATTTCGAAGGTTTAGCCCGTGGGAATGTTGGGTTCAACCCTTTCTAATGTATCAGAATGACCTGAAAAGATCAATTTCATCGAACTATTATCAATTCATTTTTAAATAAAACGACGTGAGAAACTGAGCCAGAGATTCATTTCTCTTTCTGCCATTGTTCTTGGCATAAAGAATATGGACAAAGCCTCTGTGCTCGACGATGCCATAAGGTTTGTGAAGCAGTGTAGGATAGGATCAAAGCACTCGAAAGAATCATGCCAAAGGTACTGTTCAGTCAGTTGTTTATCTAAAGAAGGAGGATCTTTGTAACCATGATCAGGATGCACCCGACCAAGAGTGCATCCTACCTCTCGCTGCACATCGAGGAGGAAAAATGCTAGCTAGTGACTACAATGAACAGTAATTGGATATTATCATATTTTTTTGTTGATATTAAAGAGTGCAGAATTAGATGTGCTGGTGAAGAACGACTCACTATGAAAGCTCATGGATGGAAGAATTGTTTTGCTAGCAAATGCAACCTCTTCTTATGACATTTTGTACGTCAAAGCATATGATACAGAGATGCATCAACAATATTCCTGACATCCGACATCTGTATCAATTTTTTTCTTCTGCTGTCCCAATCAATATGGAGCAGATTATGTAATGCAATTGACTGACAACTGCATCCATAGTTTGACTGCTACATAGAGAGACCACATGTTGACTTGTTGTACGATGATGGAAGCCATTTTTGAATATCGACTGAGTTTAAGTTCGTTCGTTGCCCAGCGCTTGGCCTGTCGACCTTACAATTACTTTCAATTTTGTTGACTCGTCGACGTTCTTTTATCGGAGTAGTCGACCAACCCAGCTTGTTGACTGATCACTTCTGCCGATCCTCAAAAGATCATAACTGGCCATCAGAATGACATCAACCTTCTCTTTAAAGTTGTCTATCGACTCATCGACCATCTGCACACCTTGTAATGTTATATTCTTATAAGTCCGTTGAAATTTATTTCCATCAAAGCTGACCTTGTAATGTTATATTGTTCTTTACGTTTATGTAAGAGTCGTGTCGAAAAGAATGTCAGTTGAACAACATGTTGGTTGAAAAGCATGTCGGTTGAAAATCATGTCTATTGAAAAGCATGTCGGTTGAGTATTTTACAAACATGTCGGTTGAGTAAATTGAAAAGCATGTCTGTTAAGTCTTTTACATGGGTCATGTAAGGTTGGTCAGTGTCTTCATTTTGGTTAGTTACTACATAATAAAAAAAAAATGATTTGATAGGGTTATGATCTCTACCAAAATTTTATTGAGTCAATTTTGTCACCATCCTAGTGACTAGGTTGTAAATTTTTGAAGTCAAGAGGGGGTTAAATGTGAGTCTCTTTTGAGGCAGGCGATGCCCTCCATTTTATGTAAATCAAGTTGGTCTTTAGCTAGTCGATTCGAGTCCAAAAGCACCTTGCAGGCATTTTAAAAGATGACAATTATATTCAAGCATATATCATACACCTACATAGAAAAGCACTTCAATGAGACATGATGACAATGTGATTAAACCCCTTAGTATCGAAATGCTAAAACTGTTCTTGGGTTGTGACCTTGGAAAGCCAGAAGATAGAGAAATGGCATAGAAAGTCAAAGAGCCAAAAGGCCCTGCATGCTTGAACCGATGGAGATGCCGGTCAAATGAGCTAGGGTGAGGCTTTAAACCAAAATACCTCGTTGCGGAAGAAGATGGTTTTCGACCATTGTGAGAGGATGACTTCGATGGACTACTGCTATATTGAATATGGAGGCTAAAGACTAACCAGTCACAGTAGAACATTGTACACATGTGTTTTCCTATCAAGCTGGCGGCTGTTGCGGCTGAGTTACCTATGCAGATCGGTATGCATGGTTGATGCACAGTGAGGACTACTTCAGTAGTAGCAGACCCAAGATGTTGATGCATATTTCGTTGTTCTATTCAAGACGAAGAAACATTTTGTTTGTGGGGGAGATGTAGAGGACTTGATCTCCTAAATGTCATCATGTAATTATATATTTTAAAGGATAAATATTTATTAATAGATGAGTAGTTGGAGCGGGTACAACCGCTCCAACCTCTCTCATAATGTATAAATAGTTACCAAAGATAATGCAAAATTGGATTGGACATCAATTCCCAATGCTTGTCTTGGATGGCTGTGTATGAGCGTAATGAATGCTTGAATATGATGTGAAAGCATAGCTTTCAACAATGATCCACATCAGTATTTGGGTTTGATAATTGATGGCATGGATAAGAAGAAAGCACTTTTTCCACATTTTGTTTGTGTACCAAAGAATTTAAAGGAGTAAAGTTTTATTCAGTTTCACTTGGTTGGTTGTATGGTTTTTAATGGTCAGATGTCTCCAAGGGTTTACTTTACATCTCCAAATATTCATAATGATGCAAATTTGACCATCACCATAATTCAACATGTGATTACTCATTGGTATGGAAATCTTAATTGAGTTCTATATCTGCAATTGGACAATATCAGTCGAGAAACCAAAAATCAGATCATATTTGGTTATCTAAACATGCTTTTTGAATTGGGAATTTTTCAGAAGGTTAAAGTTGGTTTTCTTCTTGTTGGACATACACATGACCATATTTATCAAATTTTTAGTCGTTTTGTAGTGACATTGAGGAGGAACAATGTTGGGAGTCTCCCATCATTAACTAAAATTATTAGAAAGATATATAGTCTAGATCCTGTTGTACTAACGACGGAGGAGACTATTGACATGTGAATATTTATTATGGGATTGCATGGTGAAGAAATGTGCATTGAAAAACTTAATGACATTAGCTTCCAACATCAATTTCATATAAAAATGATTGATGGGAAAACATTACTATGGGGTAAGAAGTACTCAACAAGTGCAAAATGGGGGCCTACATCAGGTTTAACATTTCTGAAATTCATCCCAATGCTTCAAAGTTATTGTTATAATCAGCTATCGAGATTCAAAGTTCCACACTGACACAATAGAGATGTTGATTCTTCTCAATGCTCGGAAGAAATCAAAATGTCTATCAAAGATACATATGACTATTTTGATGTTGTGGATACTGTTTGCTGGGAGACTTTTTTCATGGATCAAAATGACATAATTTTAAACTCTACAAATGGAGATCTTTTTTTGAAGACTCCATTTCATTGGCTGCAACGTATGTCAAATGAAAATGAGGAAATAAATGTTGAACCATAAGGTGTTGATCCTTCTCAAGAAGAGGAAAGGGAAATGTATATTAGGTCTAGAAGCTCATCTGCACGACACGAGGAAATGGAAGACCTTTACAGAGGCTTAGTACAAGATATTAAGGAAGGTTGTATAATTGAAGTTTTGGCTACAAAAGATGCATGCGGTTATCCATTTTGGATTACAAAAGTTATGAAGGTCAATAAAGAAAATGAATAACGTATATCCATTGAATTACATTGGTATGCAAATGACACACACCCATTTGATGGTATGTACAAGCCATAGATGGTGGTTGAGAAAAGGGATGTGAGTAGGTGGAAGAAGGATTGGGAACATGTCGAGGGAGAGTTAGTGTGCAGTAGCGACTATGTTACAACGTTAGGAGGATGGTATGAATGTAGAAGCGACTACGATGTGGGATGGATGCGGGGCGAGGAGAGAGTGAAAGGAGGTGAGGGAAAGAGGTGTGAGGGTGAGGGAAGGAGGGATGGGGTTGACGGAGTCAGATGAGATGGGAATTGGGTGAGTGGAGAGTAGGAATGGGGGATGAGGGAAGACACTTGAGTGGAGAGAAGGCGAGGTATATTGGGGACCAAGGAAAGAATTGGAGCGTTGGGATGGAGAATTGTAGGCATGGGAGGAATTGTGCGGATAGGAGTGACAAAACATAGGCATGGAGGTGGAGAAACGAGGAATATGGATGTGGCTTAGGAATTTGTAGGAGTTTGGAGAAACGAATGAGATGAATATAGTATTCATGCCCATTAGAATGAAGCAAATATTTCTCACTTTTGATTTCCAATCTTGGCTTCCTTGATTCCACGCTTAGGAAACCTTGATCTGATATCAATGTCCCTTCCATAGATCCATAATTGGATGTGTGTGTTTGTGTGTGTGTTTTATTGAATAAATGATGATAAATTACAAGTGGGGGCTCAATTTTTATAGGGTTTGGAATACCAATTGGAAGAGTCACGCCCTCTTACAATTTTAATTATCATTATTATTAATGATTTCACTTGATATAATAATATTAATAATAATTATATGTGTAATGAGAAGAGGAGAAGAATGGTGGTTGAAACCTATATGGAAGTTTAACAATCTTTTAAAAACCATGATTTTTCTTTGGTTAGCATTTTCAAATAAAATTCTTACCAAGGATAATTGTTACAAAGGTCTTGGTAGGATCCAAGAAAGTGTATTATCTGCAAAACCACTTGTAAGTCTACAAATTATTTATTAGTTAACTATTCCTCTACAATACAAGTAAGGAATGGTGTTCTAAACATGACAAAAGGTATAGAAAATGGAATGGGAAACTACCTCAAAATGATGTTTTGAGAAAATTTACAGGGATAAATTAATGAAATTTTAACATAAGGCATTACCATGTATTATTACGGTAATATGGCTTCTCAGGAATGAAATGATATCTCATGGAAAATAAATCCTTTCAATCCAAGTTTTCCATCATATTAGGTTTTCCTATGTAGGAATTTGGAAATCAATGAAAGCTAAGAAGTCAACAATTCTAAATAGTCCAAACATAGACAAATAAAAGGTGTGAGGATTTTTTGAGGGTGCTTGTCAAGGATTTCCATATATGTGTGGATAAAGGGGTAGTCTATTCCTAATTGAAACTCATTTGATCATATTTTGAAGATGATGTTAGTTAAGGGACTAATACCAAAGTTGAATTTTATGCTTTGTGGCTTGTTGAATTTCTAGGTTATGGGGATTCCAAGTTGATTATAGATTGGGAAAATGGGAGGAGCTTGATAGAAATTTTAATTCTCACTCTAATTATGGAACGAGAATGGGAGGAACTTGATAGAAAAATTAATTTTCACTCCAATTATGGAACGAAAATGGGAGGAACTTGATAGAAAAAATATTTGACACTCCAATTATGCGACGCGTAAGTGAAGCAAGGAACATGTTCTTATCAATGTCCTACAATTTACATAAATATTCCATTTATAAGGAAAAGGAGTTCTTTAAACAAGATCTTCTTCTATGAGAATTTACATAAATATTCCATTTATAAGGAAAATGAGTTCTTTAAACAAGATCTTCTTCTATGGGAGGGCTTCCTCTATGAGGTTGAAGCATATGAGAAAGAAGTCCATCTAAAAGGACTTGATAAATATACAAATTGTTTTTTTTTTTAAGAAAATGAGGACATTATGTCAATTATATTGATTGTTTTATTTTTATTTCTATGTTTTAGATGTATTGGTAAATTGAACTAGGAATGTTGGAAAAATGTATTATTATTTTCTAGATTGTCTAACATCTTTACTTAGTAGAACGTACCTTTTTGCAATAATCATAGAGTGAGAAGATTTGTAGCATTCGTAAGTCATGTTGATCCTACTTGACCAGTCTTTCATTAGTTTTTTAATTAGTTTAGGAAGACACCCATTATCTATCAGTTTTATGACCATCAAGCGATCTTTCCATTGGTTTATAAATAAGTATATTGGTGGTTTCATTATTTTTGTAGAGAAGAGAGGTATTTTATCTTTTAAAGAATGGGAAACTACATTTTCTATGTGCAACACTTCTCCATTGTGTGTTAGTGGTCTCTTTTGGTAGAAACAATTTTTTCTTGGAGTGTCAAATAGAACATGATATGTATATTTTAATTTTTTCTTTAACTTAATATATATATATATATATATAAATAATGTTATATCAATCTCGACATTCATTATATGCCCATTTATGAATGAGCTATATGGGTGTGTATTTTTTGGTATATCTTTCTATATGAGAGTATTTTAAATAGAACTAATAATGATATGCACACACCAAATGCTGTTATGTATGTTAGAATAAAAATTTAAATATTGTATGCAGAATTATATAGTTTTTTAAAATGTACGATTTCCATAGCCAATTAAACAATATGTTCTTTAAATTTAATATAAATTTGGTAAAGAAAAAAAATCAATTTCAACATTTATCGTTAATATTATAACATTTGATATAAACTTTACTATAACACATGCACATTTAGGTTTTTTTTTATAACATAAGCAACATACAATTTTAACTCATTTTAATGAATAAAGCCAAATATAATGTTTCATGATGCAAAATTGCAACAATTATATATTTTATTTTATTTAAATTGAGTGACAAAATTAAAATACAAATACTAATGCTGAAGTGTAAAGTGTTACTTTTTCGTTTGAACAATTTTGTTTATACAAATAAAAAAGCTATAACATTTGAAGGAAAGGTTGAAGTTCCATCCAACCTATGAAATGAACTTTGGTTGTCTTATCAACTAAGAATTCTTTGACCCAATGAATCAAGTTTATCGTGGTGATTTAACAAATAAATAAACGAGGTTTAAGGTACAAAACAATAACAAAACATAGAAAATCAAGGATACAGTTATTCATACCATATATTTATTAGTTAATTCAAGGCCTTATAATAGTTTTTAATGAGCAAAGTAGTTTTAAGCAATGTGTATCATTGCATATACATAATTTCAATAAATCCATTAATTTGATATAAGTCATATTAAGGATATCCAACATAATATGAAAGATAGTACTTTATAATAGTTTTTCATTTTAATTTATGTATTTTTTTTCTTCAAAATTTAAAATAATATTATTGATCTTTTTTAGTAATTGATTAAGATTATTTGGACAAGACCTAGGTTCAAATATGGTTAAGTTATCGCTATACCCTAGATTAGTACGAGCATCCTACAATCTCATGCGTAACATGAATTCTATAACTTAGTAAGGACCAAGATGTTCATAGACACACCTAGGTCAAGATCTCACCCAAAAGGTCACCTACCCTTCATAAAAAAACCTATATCTCATTAAGAATTTAAGTCTAGATAAAAAGAGTATAAAACTTACCTCTATACTAATTAAACTATTTACCCCTATACAAAACAACATCATTATTGTCCTCTAAAACATATATTATTATAACTTGTTATACAAAAATTTATAAATTAATTAACAATTATTGCCAAATATAAGAAATCCATACTTATAAAACATGAAACATGTGTACAACTCCTTCCCTAATTATCTCTTATTCAAGCTAATATATTTTAATATTCTTGCCCATTTGAAATTTGATATATCCTTTACACACTTTTAACCACTTTTTGTATTAGTCCCCACTTTTGATATATCCTTTACACGCTTTTAACCACTTTTGATATATCCTTTACACACTTTTAACCACTTTTTGAAATTTGAAAATATTGTGACGTACCCATGAAATATGAGAGACCTTTTAACCACTTACCAATTGAGTTGTTTTTATGTTAAAATAGTAAAACATTAATTTCAAGTTTTCATTGTGCTAAGACGCTCTACAATTTGATATGGGGAGATCTTGTAACATTACATAATGTTATGTAACATTATGTAACGTTATTTCTGTAAATGTCGACTATAAATAATAGTAAAAAATTATTATGTTGTAACTTTACAAGACTAACAAAATAATAAAAATAAAAATTTTAATTATTTGTCAAAATAAATGTCGTTAAAAAAAACCTAATATGAGGGAGATCTTGTAATGTTTGTTACTAATAAAATAATAAAAAATAAAAGTTTTAATTATCGGCCAAAATAAATGTCGGCCATAAAAACAACCTAATATGGGGGAGATGTTGTAATGTTCCTACCTAACAAAAACAATGGGTCACAAAAAAAAACACAATATGGGGAAGATGTTGCATTGTTCCTACATGGTTTAGAAGGGACTTGCACATGGTTTTAAAACCATGTGAAATGCCTCCTAAAGAACCCATGGTTTTATTCTACATGGTTTAGGAGGGCCTTGCAAATGGTTTTAAGACCACGTGCAAGGCTTTTTAAACAACCCACGGTTTTAGGAGGGCGTTGCCTATGGTTTTAAAACCATGTATGGTGAGATGTTGTAATGTTCGTTCCTAACAAAATAAAAAATAATAAAAAATATTATATGTCTGTCATAAATAATATTAAATATTATATGTGGACCTTAAATAAAAAGATATATATGACACACTAAAGTTGATAGCTCATTGAGTGCAATGCCTATGAAGAGGTTTGCACTTCAAGAGATTTGATCCCTCTCGACACTTGATAGAGCCGAGGATTTGGATCTAGGGTGGTTTAGCACCATTTCCTTCAACCAATCATATGACGAAAGTTATTTTTCAACCCATCAATAAATTGGACTTCTTAATTGGTCTCTTTTTGAGATATACATATTTTTAATACGCATGGTGTCTTATGTTTCATTTGTTTCAGTATATGTTTCGTTTGTTTGATTAATAGCATGGGTGGATTGACATTACTTTGAAACATTTGACTTTTCATATTGTTGGAAATGTTCATATTATTACCCGAAAGTAGCCAGTGCCACTCATTACCACCGTCTTTCTATTTATCGTCACTGTTGTGACTGGCACTCACCACCACCACCTCTTCACCCCTTCAAACCTATCTTGAGATAATTGTTTGCAATTTTCATTGAAATCTTTGGATTTCATGTGCAATCTAAGGTTGGGATGATGTGAAACCACATAGCGGTAGTAATTGATACGTTTCTTTGTTGTTTCGTTATTTCATTGCAAAACATATTACCATATTTATTATATAGTCACATGATACACAATTATTTGATAAGACACATCACAAAGTAATTAAGACCAGACTATATAAATATACCAATGTTCATGCTCATTCATATAAATGGTTACCTTTCGACATCTCAGTGCTGTGCAAGGCGACTTCCACTGATTCCACAACTGCATATTCACCTCTCTGTGAACAATGACCTGAAACCGGCTACAATAATTGTCCCGGGATTCGATTTGTTGCTTCAGGAATTGACTTGTTGCTTCATATTCATTGAAATTAAAGATCAAACAATATGGTTGATCATAACAATATGTAAGGTCAGGATAAAGAGTCATTTGAAAGGAGGTTTTGAAGTTCTTGGATGAACACGCTTGAAAGCAAACATTTATCTAGATAGTTTTGACAGCTGGAAACGTTTAGAACTAGAACTAAATTATTTTGTCCTTTGTCAAAATACCATCTTTAGGCATCTATGCCACAACCAGAGTGATGGCAGAGATGACCCTTTACAAAGAACTATAAAAAGAAAATGTTTAGCTTTGTTCCATTGGAGACATCTCCAAGAGATAATTATTGTTGTAAGATGTACAATATTTGATTTGATGAAAAATCTTTGGTAAATACATTTCAGAATAAGAGTTACAAGACTAGACAATATGTTAATATCGAATCATTATGGGGGATCCCTCTCTGAATCAAAGCCAATTAATTTATCAATTAGACCATGACTGGTAATCATTTGAGGTTGTCATCTTTACATTAGTCATGCCATCTCTTACATTGAGCGTCCACATAGAAAAATCATTTTTCTAGAAGGTGTGAATGCCACATGGGACCCATACAATATGATAAGTAGCGTAATTACCGCCTCTACCAAAAGGGAGAAATAATAACCACATTTCCTTGCTGAGAAACTAAAACCCTAACCACATTTCCTTGCTGAGAAACTAAAACCCTTCATGGGGAAAACCCAATCTTTCATTAAAGAATCTTCTGATTTTATTCACAAAACTCGGGACCTACATCTTGATGATCATGATCTCATGGTTAGTTTTGATATCGTTTCTCTCTTCACAAAAATCCCGGTCCCTGAAGCTCTCAACATCATTTCCCAATTTGTTGATAAGGAAACTCTTCATCTTATTGAAATGTGTCTCTCCTCTACTTTTTTATGTTTAAAACATAAATTTTATGAAAGAACTCAAGGCACTTCCATGGGATCTTGTTTATCCCTTGTTGTTGCCAACATATTTATGGAACACTTTGAAACACTAGCCCTTAACTCTTTTTCCCTCAAACCAAAATGTTGGTTTCAGTTTGTAGACAATACGTTTGTTATTTGGCCACATGGATGCACCTCCCTTGACAACTTTCACAAACACTTAAATAACATTTCACCTCACATTAAATTTACCATGGAAATCCAACAAGATGACTCCATTCCCTTTCTTGATGTCCTAGTCACCCGAAAAAAAATGTGGCTCTCTCTCTTAATAAGTGCATCGAAAAAAGACCCACACCGATCACTACCTCCACACCCACTCTCATCACCACCCTTCTCAAAAATCTATTGTCCTCAAAACCTTGATCACCAGAGCAATACAAATCTCTGGTCCCCAACATCTTAATCAAGAAATAGAGCACCTTATTAAATCCCTCATGACAAATGGGTACTATAGATACTTCATTAACAAAACATTTCAACAAGTCCTGCATCCCAAGCCCAAACCCTCCCCACCACCCCTTTCAATTCTCTCTTTTCCCTATATTCATGGCATCATAGATCACATTTCTAAACTTTTAATTAAAAAGAACAAAAAAACAATATTTAAACCCCATAAGACCCTTAAGCAATTATTTAGGAGCGCTAAAGATAAATCCAACCCTTTCCTATTCCAAGGAGTCTACCAAATTCCTTATTCATGTGGGAAAACCTACATTGGACAAACGGGTAGATCCATTCAAACACATCTTGAAGAACACAAACATGTTATACAACTTGATGAGAAATTTATACTCAAAATGAGAACTCTAGCCATAAAAACTCCTATTTTTGTGAAAAAACACCTCCAAAGCACCACTTTTTGGGGGGGCTAAAAAAGTGGACATGGACAAAAACAGTCCTTAAAGTTATTTACATATTTACAATAACTTTACAATCAAGCCCTTTATTAAAAACTAATGATACCGGTAGCACATTTTTTCAAAAATGACATTATTATGTCATTATATCATATTTTAAAATTTTATTTATTAAATCTCTTAGTAACACTATATATAACTAGCACTTAGTTAAACACAAATTATTCAATAAATCATCTCATCACTCTTTCCATAAAAAATAAAAGAATTTACGATATATTCATAATAAAACCATATATTAAACCATAAAATTCATATATTTGCTTAAAAAACACAAAAACAACCCCAAATGAACTATGAATGGAATCATTGTAATAGAAACCCTAAATTGACTACTCGATTCAAAAGTGGACCTCCTAAAATAACTGTCTTTTTTATTCAAGGTTAAAATTTTAAAAAAATATAACTTAATTTTTTTTTAAAGTGAAAATTCAAAAATGCAAAAGTTATTAAAAATTTCAAAAACCAAATTTAAAAAAAAAATGAAAAACATTGTAAGAAAATCTATCAATAAAAAAATGTAAAAGATAAATTTAAAAAACGGTATAGAAATATTGTTTTTCAAAAAAACACTCTAAATAAACTTAACTTAAAAAAATTATAACAAATATAAAATTTTAAAAACCAAAATTAAAATAAAATAAAACACATAAAAAAACAAAACAAAATTAAACAAAATTAAAACAAAATAAAATTAAAAAAATAGAAAAACAAAACCTACCCCTCTAACCCCTCTGCCACCCCTCCACTCCCTCCCCCCTCCACTCTCCACCCCTTGCCTATCCCCACATGACCCCCTTTCAACGGTCGCGATTCGCAAAATCACGTCACCCTCTCCTCCCCCTCCACTCCTCGCCCCTCTACCCTGCCCCCTCCCTCTCCTTCCCTCCGCCGCACCCCTCTACCCCCTACCCCTTCCCTCTCCTCCCCTTTGTCGTTGTACTACGATTATGAGAATCATGTGGCCAGAAAGCAAGCGTGAGCAGGGGAAGGGGGGTGAGGAGGGGGACAACATAAGGGGAGAGAATGCCACCCCCTTCTCTCCCCTCCGCCCTGGCCCTCCCCACCCGTCGCCCCTTATTCATGCTGCATTTCTAGCTGCAATATTCTCAAAATCGTTGTAGGACGATGGAGGGGAGGGGAGGGGAGGGGAGGGAGGGGGTAAAGGGGGACGATGGAAGGGAGAAGAGGGAGAGGGAGAGGGTAGATGGGGGTCGAGGAGCAAAGTAGAGGGGCAGGAGAGTGCGACGTGATTCTGTGAATCGTGGTCATCGAAAGGGGGTCGTGTGGGGAGAGGCGAGGGGTGGGGAGAGGAGGGGAGAAGGAGTGGAGGGGGAGCAAAGGGGGGGGGGGAGCGAGTGTACGGGTGGAGGGGGGTTCCAGCGAGGGAGTGGATGGGTGGAGAAGGGGGTAGAGGGTTAGGTTTTTTTTTAATTTTTATTTTGTTTTTAATTTATGTTTTTAATTTTTAATTTTTTATTTTTTATTTTGATTTTTAAAATTTAAAATTTAAAATGGGTTATAATATATATAATTTATTTTTTGAGTTTTTTTTGTTTTTTTTGTTTTTATTTTAGGTTTTGCTTGTCAATTTTATTTTAAAAAAATTTAAAAAATCCATAAATAATGTTTTTTTTCTTTACAAATTTGCCTATAAAAATGATTAATTTAAGAAAAAAAAATTAAAAAACTTATGAAATATATATATATATATATATATTTCCTTGTAACTAGCTTCTAAAAGTTGATAAAAAATTTTGAAAATCTATACCTTTTTTTCATTATAACTAACTTCTAAATGTATATATTTTTAGTAAAATTTGAAAAAACGCATTGGAAATAAAATTTATAGTTTTCTTATGACCTAGAAATTTCAAAATCACAAAAAATGGCTCAAAATGAAAATTTGTGCTGCTAGTATACACACTTTCTGAAACTGAGGTAAAAACAATGATTAAAGTTGACCCCCAAAAAACGAGAACAATGTCAGGTTCTCGTCAAGTTGTATAACTTGTTCACATCGTTGATACCAATCATAATCGAGTTAACAAATGTGCAATCACTAAACACTCTTTTAAGTCTAAACAACACATTTGCTTTTATCAAACTAAGATCCTTACCTCCACTTCTCAGTGTTCATTAAGAGTCATCAGAGAAGCCATCGAAATTGAAAAACATCCTAACAACTTTAATCGAGAAGATTGCTATAAATTAAGTCAATCTTGGAGACCTCTGATCCATCAACTAACTCACCATTGATACCTTACTCCTTTATTCACTACTCTTTCTTTCTTACTTTTTCACCCTAGGTTTTTATTATTTTTATTTTATTTTATTTCATCCGGATTTTTGTCTTAGCTCGCGTCTGCGTCTGCAACTTCATCTGCAACTATGTTTTTGTTCTTGCCAAGCTCATACTGCTGAAGTTTTGTGGTATAAGCATCCGGCTGCTGAAAATTTTCCATCGCGCAATACCTCACAGAGAGACATGCCTAGGCAGCGAGGAACTCCGTGCAGAGGAAGCGCATGTAGAGGCACTGCTGGTAGAGGGAAAAAAAGAAGGAAGATAAACATTGGGGACATAGATGGTTTCGTGGAGCAAATCTCCATGCCAGTTTGTTGCTTAGTGGATGAGTGGGAGTCTAAGGCGGTCTCGGACCACCTAGCCTACGACAAAAGAGGTGGTCGTATAAATCACTATTGGATGATGAAAAATATGCTCGCTCTACTGCTAGAGGACATGACCACCAAGTGGAACGGAGCTCGAGATATGGCTCGGGTCTTGAGAGCTAATATCCTTCAGGCGGATATGCAATTGAAAAACCTCAAGAGGAACTTCAACTTGAGAAACTACTTTCTTTTTCCGACCCTATACAATGAAGGAAACATAGGAGACAAAACTCAAGGTGAAAAAGGTGGCACATCTACAGCTGGTGCGAATTCTGCTAGGATTTTCTAGGAATAGGGGGACCTCCCGAAGAATTCCACAACGGTCAAAAGAGGATGTGAACATCCCAGTGATGCCATTATTGCCATACCGTTTCAGAAGAAACATCCCAACGAACCTGTGGACGAGTTTGGCCCCTATCCAATTCTAGAGGAAACTTATGAAGAGCATGTTGAGGACGCACTGCCATAGAGGCCATGTCACCCTCCCGGGTTCACTCTATGACTTTGAGTTTTTTTGTGTCTCTATGTTTTTAAGATATGCTGTTTTTTTAGCAGACTATGGTCTTTTTTGGCTCTGTAATATGTCAGTCCAAATCTATAGACCCAGAAGGAACAAATGTTGTTATTTCTATGATCATCATAAATCTAGTTTTTTTAATCGTTTAGACGGGTGGTCAGTTAGCTTATGACCACCCGTCTAGTTTCTGCTACTCTTGATATGTACTCTCTTTTGATACTTTGAATATAAATATTCTCTGCAATTTACAAAAAAAATTAATAAACAATCAAATAATTTTTTCCATCCTTTTTATTTCTTTTAATCTTTTTAACCTTTGACTTTTCTCCACCTAAGTTTAAAATAATAATAATAATAAATATAAATAAAATAAAATCTTTTTGTATAATAAAAAATTTATTTGTTTTATTTTATTATTCAATCTGTCAACCTTATTTTTCTCAATTGCATCTCCAAACATTTTTATCTATAATTTTTATAATTAACGGGTAGTTTTTATAATTAATGGCTAGTTTTCAATTTTCTATAAATACTCTACTACCCTCTTCTTTTCTATTGTGCTATAACTTCGAATGATCCTAAAGATGGATGGAGGGTCCACCCGAAACATGTCGGCCACTTCTAAATTTCTATACTATGTAAATCCATAAGCTTGCACACAATTATTGAACACCATAGAAAGATCACATTTTCCCCTTCATTAAGACAGGCAATGGCAGGAGTTTCTTCCTTCATTCCCTCAAATCAACCACACTCACATCGTATATATTTTTTCCATTTTCATTGATTAGAGTGAAGGATTATATATGCTCTCCATTTCCATCCAGCACAAATTTTATATCACCTCTAAATTCTTCAGCTTTGTTCGGTAGTGCATCTTTATTTTGAAGCTTGATAAACTCTAGTACTTGCTATTGTTGTAGCAATGATCATTGGCACACCATTTTTCATCCCTCAAAATTTTGAAAGCAAGAAATATGCATGCATGATTGTGGAAGCAAACGAAATGGACTCTCTCTAAGTTGTCAGTTAGCCTTGCGTACTAGTTCATGGTTTATGCAAAGGCACAAGGCTAAAGGAAGCTGCCATTGATTACAACCTTAAAATGTTTGACCAAGGTTGGCACCCTAACAGAATCATTGTCAACGTATGGGGTAAATCCATAAGCTTGCACACAATTATTGAACACCATAGAAACATCACATTTTCCCCTTCATTAAGACAGGCAATGGCAGGAGTTTCTTCCTTCATTCCCTCAAATCAACCACACTCACATCGTATATATTTTTTCCATTTTCA